>JASDQU010105468.1:39170-53517 GCA_032191745.1 Picea mariana | reverse complement strand
TAATGGGGAAATCACCTTTATTTATACAAGACTAGACACAACAATAGGTGTGTCTATTGGCACAATAGGGCCGACCTCAATAACTCAGAAATATAATTAATTATTACAATAAACATTAATTATCTTTCACATATGGTGG
Organism: Picea mariana; assembly: GCA_032191745.1. Lineage (NCBI taxonomy): Eukaryota > Viridiplantae > Streptophyta > Pinopsida > Pinales > Pinaceae > Picea > Picea mariana. The sequence goes on along the minus strand of JASDQU010105468.1, from coordinate 53,378 downwards.
GGCCGACTTGTACCCTTTACATCACAATTAGGGTTACAAGTAAATCTTACACTCAAACAATATAGAAAGGGATCCACATGTCCACTAGTGCTCAGCCACTAGGGACATGTCCACCTGTGCTCAGCCATAGGGACGTCATACTCAACAGATCTCTATCTCAACTGAGTCCACGGGAGAATCATCTGGAGTACCATCTCAAGCCTGACTCAACTGAGTCCACAAGAGTACAAAGCTAGGAGACCATACATCGACTCAACTTAGTCCAGAGGAGAATGATATACCCATCACATGGGCTCTCTCACAGGTCGACTCAACTCAGTCTAGAGGAGAATGTATCCTGGAGAATGTCACACGACGCTGCAATCATCAACACTCCCTCTCAACTAGGGAGGCATTCTCCACCAGGCCAAGTCTCTCACGGAAGTACTCGAACTTCGTTTTGGTAAGCGGTTTGGTGAAGACATCTGCAACCTGCTCATGTGTAGAAAGGTACTACACGTGTACTGCTTTCCTCTGCACCATATCTCTGATATAATGTTATTTGATCTCAATGTGTTTCGTTTTATCGTGAAACACATGATTCTCTGAGAGCTTCACACAACTCTGGTTATCACAATGAATAATGGTAGAATCCATCTCATGATCAAATAAGTTTGCAAGGATCTTATGAAGCCACACTGCTTCACAGACTGCCACACATAACGCTATGTACTCTGCTTCTGCGGTACTCGAATCTACATAGCTTTGTTTCCTACTGCACCAGGAAAACATGGCAGACCCCAAGTTAAAACAACAACCGGATGTGCTCTTTCGGTCCACTGCGCTCTTTGCCCAATCTGCATCGGCATATCCTTGCAATCTCATGTCTACACCAGAGGCATATCTCAAGCCATATCCAACTGTGCCTCGTAGATATCTCAACACATGCTTCGCTACTATCCAGTGAGTCTGTCTCAACTGACTCATAAATTGTCTGAGTACATTTACTGGATAACATATATCAGGTTTGGTGTTAACCAGATACATCAATGATCCAATCAGTTGTCGGAAATATGTGGATCAATCTCGCCTGAATCAGTAGAAGCCTAGTTCATTTTCTTCAGATCCATCACCATCGATGTAGGCATGGATTTGCAGTCTGTCATACCGAATTTCTTCAATATCACCACTGTATATTTTCCTTGACTCAGGAAAATCTCATCAGTCCTTTGCCATACTTCTAGTCACAAGAAGTAGTGCATCATACCCAGATCCTTCATCTCAAATTCAGAAGTCAATGCACGTTTGCATTCAACAATAAGACTTTCTGAACCGGTGAGGAATAAATCATCAACATACAGGACCAAGATCAGACACTCGTCACCAACAATGTGATAATATAGGTTTGGATCAACAACACTCTTGCTGAAGCCCAAACTCATCAGGAATCCATCGATCTTCTTGTACCAAGAACGAGGTGCCTATTTTAGTCCATACAGGGCTTTCTTCAACCTGCACACATGAGATTTCTGTTCATGTATCACGAATCCTTCTGGTTGCTCGATGTAAACTTCTTCCTCAATCTCACCATTGAGAAAGGCTCTCTTTACATCCATCTGATGTAGTCTCCAACCCATGGCTGCTGCTAGGGCAATGATAGTACGGATGAAAGTGTATTGGGCTACAGGAGCAAATGTCTCCTCATAATCAATTCCTTCCACCTGTGAGAATTCTCTGGCCACAAATCTTGCTTTATACTTCTCAACACTTCCATCAACTGCATGCTTGATTTTATAGATCCACTTGGAAGTCACTACAGACTTCCCTTCTGGTCTTGGAACAATATCCCACACAACATTCTTCATGATGGACTGATACTCTTCTGTCATGGCATCTTTCCATGCTTGCTGTCCTGCTGCTTCTCCATGACAAGAAGGCTCAATATCAATGATGTGGCTCATGGCTAAAACATAACTTGAGAATCTTTGTGGTCTCTTGCTCTCTCGGAATGTGCCTCGAGGAGTTGCATGTCCCTCTGCCTCCTGCAAAGTCCGTCGAGCCCAGGCAGGCCTTTTATGGCCTACTGCAATGTCTCTGGGAACATCAACTGGAGTAACTGGATCGACTGGATCAATGGTTGTCTCCCTCTGAACTTCTGAAGGGGGAGAAGGTACTGTCTCGCTGTCAATCTCCATCTGAGATTCTTTGGATCTTCGGAAGGCTATCTCTTCCTCAAAGATGACATCTTTGCTAACCTCGATCTGTCTCTGGCCAGGGATGTAGATCCGATATGCCTTCGAAGATACACTGTACCCCACAAATGTACCCTTTCTTCCTGAAGGGTCTAGCTTGGTCCTTTTCTCTTTGGGTATATGAAAGTATACTGGACACCCAAATATCCTGAAGTGTCCAACCTCAGGCTTCACTCCGGTGAAAGCTTCTTCGGGAGTCATGTTCTTCAAAATCTGGCGAGGACTCCTATTCTGAGCATACACTGCTGTCATGGATGCTTCTGCCCACAAAATCATAGGTAGATTCTGATCATGTATCATTGCTTTGGTTGCCTCAATGATGGTTCTGTTCTTCCTCTCTGCAACCCCATTTTGTTGAGGGTTATAAGGAACCGTGTTTTCCCTTTTGATCCCTGCCTCAATACAGAAATCACTGAAATCCCTGGAGGTATACTCTCCTCCATTATCTGATCTCAACACCTTGATCCTCCTCCCGGTCAGGTTCTTAACCTGAGCTTTAAATTCTTGAAATCTCGCAAGGACTCCATCCTTGGTCTTCAAGAAATAAATCCACGTCTTTTGAGAGTGATCATCAATGAAGAGACAAGGTTCCTTTTCATCCCAGGTACATATAGTACCTCACTCAACTGAAGGGGTATGTCAGAATCTAGTTGGAATTTAGAAGTTCCAGCTCCTTTCACATTATATCTGGCATTGTCTCCAAGTACAACATGTAGACTGGACTCTTTCTCAACAAGGTCTCTCAGATGATCTCTATTTCTGGTCATGTGCCTGGAGACACCACTGCCAATTAACCAAATATCACTATCAATAAGAACCGTACTTGAGAGTGCTGATATGAAGAAGAAGGCTTCGTCTTTTATGTCTTCATCTCTCTGATGTGGCTCTGGATCAACATCAACAGTGGAGGCAAGTTGTCTTCCTTTCTTCTTGGTAGGACAATCTCTCGCAATATGTCCATACTTGTCACATCGAAAACACTGGATCTTTGATTTGTCTTTTCTATGATCATGACCTGAAGCTGATGAAGTCTTCTTACCTTCGAATGCTTTGCTGAAGCTTCTTCTATTCTTTCCTCCTTTATTTGTATGAAAGGCAAGAACATGATTGTCATCATGAGGAGAGTCTTGGACTCCTCTGGCTATAAGTTTGATTTCTTCCTCGGTACAGTCTGTCCTTAAACAATCAAAAGTAGGTAGTTCTTCTCTACCACTGATACTTTGAAGAAATGGTTCCCAATGTCTTGGAAGAGCATCGAGAGTGGTCAAGACAAGTTCTCTGTCTGATATAGTTTCTCCAATGACACCTAGCCGATCTCTGATCTTTGAAATCTTCATGAAGAAGGTAGCAAAGGTGTCAGCTTTTGTCATCTTGATATTTTGAAGCTGGCTCTTCAATGTAAGAGCTCTGAGGGTGTTTTTACTCTCAAACATATTCTTCAATGCTTCATACATCTCATAAGTTGTCTTCAGGTTGGCAATATGAGGTAGGAGATGATCTCTCACTGAGTAGATGATTATCTTCCTTGCCTTGACGTTATCTTCCTTCCATTCTTCCTTCTCTTCATCGATAGCTGATTCTGGTAGAGTCTTTTGTATCACACTCAATAGGTCATTCTCTTCCAGGTTGTTCTGTAGTCTTGACTTCCAGAACTGAAGTTTCTTGATCCATCAAGCCTATCTTCCACCAAGGTTCTGTTCCTCGTGATTTGCAGATTCTTCCACAAACCCTTAGCAACTAGGCTAGGAAACCTAACGGCTAGGCTAGGCTAGCAACCTTAGGTTTCGTTGGACTTATGATTGCCAACAATAAGCCTTTAGAAGGTCACATGAACATTGGTGCGTTGTAGAAACCCTAGAACCGAAATTTCTGCAATAGATTGCGGAACCCTAGAAACCCTAGGGCCAAAAATCCAAAATTTCCGGAAATGCAATCTGAGAGTCTCTGGAGATGCATTAAAGGAGGCTATACACTCCTATGCCAAAATTAGCCCTAATGTTTCAGTGTAGGGTGCTGAAACAACTAAGAAAGAGAGGGCCGTAATTTTTTTTTCAGAAACCCTAGAGGGCTGTACGGTTTTGCAGAAAAGAGGATGGTTGGCTTTGAAAGCTTGTGCAATGGCTCTTTCAACTCCTATGCTCTGAAACAATATTGAATTTTCATTATGCTAGGCTCAAGCATGAGGTTTATTTCATGAACCATAAACAAATGCAACAACACTATACACAAGTGCTGCAATAACCAAGATCACAAGAAGAATTACCATGCACAAGAACACAAGAAATATCCTAGGAAAACCCTTCTCAAACAAGGGAGAAAAACCCAACAATCCTTTGCTATCTTCTCAAGAGAAGATCCCCCAACCATAAACCCTAGATGCACACAAGAGTGTGCTCTACAACCTTGAAACTAGCGCCCAAGAGAGGTGTGCACTTCAGCCTTACAAGTAGGTCTGAAATTTCCAAATGACAAGTGACAAGTGTGTTTCCTCAATGGAGAAATTACCTTTATTTATACAAGACTAGACACAACAATAGGTGTGTCTATTGGCACAATAGGGCCGAGCTCAATAACTCAGAAATATAATTAATTATTACAATAAACATTAATTATCTTTCACATATGGTGGGGCCGACTTGTACCCTTTACATCACAATTAGGGTTACAAGTAAATCTTACACTCAGAAAATATAGCAAGGGATCCATACGTCCACTAGTGCTCAGCGATTAGGGACACGCCCACCTGTGCTCAGCCATAGGGACGTCATACTCAACAAATCTCTATCTCAACTGAGTCCATAGGAGAATCATCTGGAGTACCATCTCAAGCTTGACTCAACTGAGTCCACATGAGTACAAAGGCAGGAGACCGCACATCGACTCAACTCAGTCCAGAGGAGAACGATACACCCATCACATGGGCTCTCTCACAGGTCGACTCAACTCTGTCCAGAGGAGAACGTATCCTGGAGAATGTCACACGACGCTGCAATCATCAACAATATTGCCTCTTTATACAAAGTAAGTAATACTAAACAATTCACTTTAATTTCACTTTTTGCACAAAGAAAACCCTAGTTTATAAAGACTTCACCCCTTTAGGGGATGTTTTGGCACTAGGAGAAAGTCGTTGGTGATGGAGGAGTGTAGAAAGGCCTCCCAAAGCCACATGTCAAGCATCCAAGTCACTTCCTTCATGTGCAAAGCCTCAAACCCCTCAAAACATCCTTGTGCCAAAGCATATCGACTTCACCACCAAACCCTAATCCCCCTAGGTGATGTCATGCCTCTAAAGGTGACATTTTGCTTCTCTTAGCAAAAATGTTTGGCATGTGGGGGCTAGGTTATGTCGTCCAAGTCATCTTCTAGGCCTCCGAGGTTTCATCTCTCTCATCCGGCATGCGGGCCCTTGGCATCCACCTGTGGGCTTCAGGCCCCATGGAAGCCCAAGCTAGGCTTGTTCTTCCAAAACTTTCCACTAACTAGGTCTTGCAAAGACAAGTAAGCACGCCCTCCAAGGATCTCAAGTCATAATATCATGATAAGTAAATCAAATCAATAAATGAGCCACCTAAGCATGTGCATCAAAGATTACCATGTCAAACAATCAAGTGCTCAAAGACATTATGCGACTTGTCAAGCTTGAATATGGGAGGGTTGACGAGGTGTCCTTGTTATCCCCATTTTGTGGATAACTAAGGAGATGTCTCGAGGCCCTCAGGTTGCAGATATGTAGTGCCGAGAGACTACATGACTAGCAGTACACTTTGCACAGATGGAAAACCCACTCACCACCACAGATGGTCACAGGTTTGCAGATGGTATCCATCACACCAGTTGGCTTCCAGAAGGCAGTGGGCCTTGCTCCATGAGGTACAAGACAGTATTATGGTGAGAATCATTTCAATATCTAAGCCATTTGATTATGTTGTATCTTATATTGCTCTAGATTTCATGATATGTGCTTGGACATTATGCCTTTTGCCCTGCTTCACCTTGGTTGTTGACATTGCGCCCTAGTAAGTGGTCTTCTTTGGGAATAGGTTTGCTGCTCGGAAATCCCTTAATGAGCCATCATACCGTTCTCGACCATACTTACCATTTTCCATCATTTTTTTCCTCCGTTTCCTTATCTCTTGGGATTTTAGGGTGTATTGACCCAAAGAAGGGGTTGTCCCTCATTCTATGGGAAGAAGGGCCTAAAGGCCCAGAGGGGTTGGTGTTGGGTAAAAGTTAAAATCCATACATGAACCTTCCAGATGCTTCGCCCAGGGATCACCCAAGAAAGCAATAAAACACTTTTCTTTGAATAAAAGGGGACCCATAATATAACAAAGAAATGCCTGAAAGGTAGATTGAAGGATAGGAGGTCTCATCATGAGCTGACCTATCACGTCCATGGATATCTAGTGGTATGACATTGTCATTATCTGGTCACCAAACCAGGGCAATGACTCTTAGTCGCATGGCTGAGAGAAATGGGGTCTCATCACGAGCCAACCTTCTCATTTCCATTAGGTATTTGTGGGTGACATTGCTACCATCTGGTCACCACGCCAGGGCAGTGACCTTCAACCCTTCTTTGTGCTAAAGAAAATATAAAGAAAGAAAGATAAAAGGCAAATAATGGGCTTGGAAAAAGTGCATTGTGGACGAAGGTACCACACACCCTCTACAAAGGCACCCATGAATGAGACACTACAACCCCTAGTATGTCATGAGCCCTATGCCCATTGAGTCTTGACCCCATCCACCTCATACACTTTACATGGCTTAGAGAGGGACCTCCTGGAGGCTCTCCTTGACCTAGGGCAAGATCTACCAAATAGGAAACCTTGTCAACCCTCCCATACTTGAGCTTGACAAGTCGCATAGTGTCTTTGAGCTGTTAATTGTTTGATATGGTAATCTTTGATGCACATGCTTAGATGGCTTGTTTATTTATTGGATCCACTTATCATGATGTTATGACTTGAGATCCTTGGAGGGCGTGTCCATTTGTTTTTGTAGTGCCTAGCTAGTGGACAGTTTTGGGAGAACAAGCCTAGCTTGGGCTTCCATGGGGCTACAAGCCCATAGGTTGGATGCCAGGGGCCCGCATGCCAGATGAGAGAGAGATGACTTGGACGACCTTGATGATGACTTGGACATCCCATTTTCTTGTATGACGTCATGGTAATGGGGGTTTGGGCTTGGTGGTGAAGTGCCACTCAGTTACACTTGGACGTTCTGATGAGAAGAGGGTTTTCACCAAGAAAGGATCATCTAGATGCTTGACACATGGCCTTGGGAGGTCCTTCCATCCTTCTCCAGCACCAACGACCTCTTCAAAGTGGCAAAACGTCCCCTAAAGGCATGACGTTATCCTTAATTAGGGTTTAATTTGTGCAAAAGATGAAATTTTAAGTGAATTGTCTAATATTATTGTGTTAAGGGGGCAAGATTAGGGTTGTTGACCCCTAATCTTGTGTTTTACTCCTTATTTTGTGGACAAGCCATGTTGGCTAATTTTTGTATAAATAGAGATTATAAGATCTCATTTTGAATCATAACTTTCCTCTCACAAGAGGTATTGGTCTGAAATTTTCAGCCCCCCTTAGCTATTTAGCTCTTGTGCATTTGTGTATGGCTGAAATTTTGAATGGTTAATGGAAGAAATGATGCGCTTGCCTTGGAAGGTTAATTTCTAGCTCTTGTGGTGGATTTTCTTAGCATCTCTCTTGATCTTGGTATGTGTTTTACTCTTTTGTTATCATTTTATTCAAGTCAATTATTGTTTATGCTAGGAGCTAGGTGGGAAGTATAAGGGCATACACCCCCACCATAGTCTTCACCATTTTTGCTTCATTTTATTGCTTCATCTCATTGACAAGGGTTTGCTAAGAGAAGTATAAGGGCATACACCCTCTTAGCTTAAACCCTAGCTTAGAGAAACTTGCCTTGGGAAGTGAAAGGGCTTACACCCTCAAGGAGTTAGCTTCTCTAGGCTCCTTGTGACTCCATTAACCCAATAGTAAAGGCACTAGTCATACTCTTTTTGCATTGGAGATATAAAATCATTGCGTTGGGAAACGTAATCTTGGACCTTTTGAAAGTTCTCTCGCTTCAAGTTGTTTTATCTCATTGAGAGGAGGCATTCCCCACTAGGGCGTCCCCTCTCTCCCAACACTCTAATTACTGTTACAACTTTTAACCTACAGCCCTTAGGGCTGCAACAACCCTAGCTACTAACCCTCTCATAACTCCTAAACTAACCCTAGACTAGCTCTCTAACTTTGTTCACTTGTTCTACTAAGCAGGGCGCACCTTTGAGGTAGTTCTTGGCACCTTTTGGTGGTTAATTTTGCTGCTGTTAATTACTGAATGCTACAGCCATGAGGCTGCAATTTTCTGCAGAAAAGCACTTATTATAACAGCCATCTAATCTACCTCTTTAAGTGCCCATTTTTAAGCCTATAGTCATTGCTAAGTCTGATGCTGATTTACCTAACTAGTCTAGATCTTTACATGCTAATTTTTGGATGTTTTACTTGCTGATATAAGCCGATATATACTGCTGTAAATTAGGGATAGCAAGCTTAACTTGCTGATCTAACTAACATATACTATTGCAAAGTGTGTTTCCTTGTGTCTTGGGCAGGTACAATCATCTAGAGAAGCACTATATTGTTGGGGGCAGCCTTTACTTGACTTACAAGGCATCTTTCCCAACCCTTTATTCCATTTAGACTTGACCTATAGGGGTTCCATTTCCACTTCCTTCCATTTCTGTCTCAATCGCCCTAGGGTCACCGGGATCGCCTCCCTAGAGTGACCTAGTCACCCTTGAAGTGCGGGACCTACATCAAGGTGACATTGGGTGTAAGATTCCATAGTTATAGCACTTGTTCCTTGGTTGGGTCGGGCTTTCCCCAACCTACAACTTGTGCCATAACATTTTGGCGCCATTGCCGGGGAGGATTTTGAATCCTCTTCGTACCCTAACGACACTTTGGTAAGCTATCTTAGAGCCTTTCCCTAAGCTTACCTGGCGACTCCACCCAAGGGACGTTCCCTTTCCACCCTCCTTGATGAGCTCATCTTGAAGCTCATCTAGCGACTCCATCTTCCCAGAACCCACTTTTCCCTTATCCTTCTCCATCCCTTTGATGAGCCCACTTCATATTCATCCGACCACTCCGCTGATGAACTATGGGGAAATCAAACTATCACTTGCTTAAAGCATGGAGTGATATCCCAAAATTTGATGGTAATCCATGCTCAGCCATTACACATGTCGTCAACTTTGTTGACTTTCTTGAGTGGTATGGCTTGGAAGAGGAAGATGAACTGACATAATCATTCTTGATATCATCGAATGAGAAACAAAGAAGATCTATTACGCACATTAGCCCAAAGGGTTTTACCATCCTTGTCCACACTTTTCTCAATCATTTCGGACCACAATCCCAACAAGTGGAAGACACCATTCAGGACCTTGAGGATGTTTTCCGGGAGAGATCCTATCCATTAGAGCCAATTGATGAGTTGAGGGCAGTTTCATTTCAAGAAGATATCCAGCCAGATGAGGAAAACTATGATGAACCACAAACCCTTGATGAATTTACACCAACCCAAGATGAATACTATATGGACAAGGACTTTTATTTTGATCCTTTCCACCACTTGTTGAGGGTCAAGCCCCTCATGATGAAAAGGCCTCGGAGCAACAGGATTATGAAGGAACTTGCTAAGAAGAAAAGGAGCATGCCCATGAAGAAAAGAAAGAATCTTGATGAAGCACAACATGTTGGGGCATCATTTTCTTTCCTTCTGCTCGATGAGGATGAGGCTGTCCAAATTTGTCTTCCTCCTACGCACGGAGCTGAAGAAATGATTAGCCTCGATGATACAGATGAGCTTGTGCAAGACCCCCCCGACATGGTCGATCTACACATTGATGATTTCATACAGGTCAGGAGAGGTAGATGGGATGTGATTTGCTTCAACATTCATAGAGATCCCATGTATGACATTGAGGGTAGCTCTCAGGAAGACGGGGTTGAGTTTTCATCATCAGAGGACTGGTCTTCATATATATATGATTCAGATGCTTGGCAACCTGGTGATGATATGGTTACAGATTTGTTCCGCCCCTTCGAGGATGACTTGTCACAACGTACTCAGAGCGATCCTCAATCATCCTTTGGTACATACTCTTTTTAGGATGCTGATTTGTTTTATGAGGATTTCCAACTGTTATGCTCATATTTTGAGGAATACTAGGACATGGCCACCTCAGAGCAGTCAGAGATTCATTCTCCAAAGCGAAAGTATTTTCATCTTGAAGATTTCCATGGAGATTCATAGGTGAAGAGGCAGTGTCTTTCTACACCTAAGGCTGTTCCTTACCTCTTACCCTTTTCTCCAAGAGACCATGCAACATTCTTTCGATCTCTTGTTTCCTCTCAGTCTTCGACAAGTAGTGAGTCTTTGTGCGCGGATGAAGATGAGCCTTCATCTACATACAATAGCCCCCTTAAGAGATGGATTGATCAGTCTTGTGGCTACACTTTTAGGCAGGATAATTAGGCTGATGGTTTCTCTTTCTTCCTCCCTCCCACCCATCTTCATGAGTTTTATTTCATGATCGATTATATGTGTGTTTATACTCATGATTATTATGTGCTTGACTTATCTTTGTTGTAATATATGATTAAGCACAGGGGGAGATACTTTGATGAGATGATCAAATGGTTGCACTGGTTGTATGACTTCACTCGACATCATCTAGCATGTGATCTTTAGGGCCCGTGCCCCAAGTAAGTAGGTAGGCCATTTTAATTCGCTGCATTTGCATCTTGATTGCTCATACTAGTTTAGATGCATTTCATTTTCATTTTACTCTACTTGCATATTAGTTTCATGCTTAGTTTAGAATTTTTTGAAAAAAATGTCAAAATTTTATTTTCTCGTTTAGTAGGTTTTGATCATATGAGAACAAGGATGAGGAGGCCATCCTGCACTTGACAATTTGATGTTTACTTGCAGGCACGGGTCTACCAGGAGATGCTGCGGTTCTCATGTACTCTACGACGAGCACATGTCCCCAAGTAGGATTCAAATGTTATCCCCATTTTTTGGATAACTAAGGAGATGATGTCTCGAGGCCCTTAGGTTGCATATATGGAGTGCCGAGAGAATACATGACCAACAATACACTTTGCACAGATGGAAAACCCACTTACCACCACAGGTGGTCATAGGTTTGCAGATGGCATCCACCACACTAGTTGGATTCCGGAAGGAAGTGGGCCTTGCTCCATGAGGTACAAGTCAGTATTATGGTGAGAATCATTTCAATACCTAAGCCATTTGATTATGTTGTATCTTAGATTGCTCTAGATTTCATGATATGTGCTTGGACATTATGCATTTTTCCCTGCTTCACCTTGGTGGTTGACATTGCGCCCTAGTAAGTGGTCTTCTTTGGGAATAGGTTTGCTGCTGGGAAATCCCTTAATGAGCCATCGTATCGTTCCCGACCATACTTACCATTTTTCATCATTATTTCCCTTCGTTTCCTTATCTCTTGGGATTTTAGGGTGTATTGACCCAAAGAAGGGGCTGTCCCTCATTCTATGGGAAGAAGGGGCTAAAGGCCCGGAAGGGTTGGTGTTGGGTAAAAGATAAAAGCCATATATGAACCTTCCAAATGCTTTGCCCAGGGATCACCCAAGAAAGCAATAAAATGCTTATCCTTGAATAAAAGGGGACCCATAATATAACAAAGAAATGCCTGAAAGTTAGATTGAAGGATAGGAGGTCTCATCACGAGTCAACCTATCACGTCCATGGATATCTAGTGGTATGGCATTGTCATTATTTGGTCACCAAACCAGGGCAGTGAATCTTAGTTGCATGGCTGAGAGAAAGGGGGTCTCATCATGAGCCAACCTCATTTCCATTAGGTATTTGTGGGTGACATTGCCACCATTTGGTTACCACGCCAGGGCARTGACCTTCAACCYCTCCTTGTGCTAAAGAAAATATAAAGMAAGAAAGATAAAAGGCAAATAATGGGCTTGGAAAAAGTGCATTGCGGACGAAGGTACCACACACCCTCTACAAAGGCACCCATGAATGAGACACTACAACCCCTAGTATGTCATGAGCCCTATGCCCATTGAGTCTTGATCCCATCCACCTCATACACTTTACATGGCTTAGAGAGGGACCTCCTGGAGGCTCTCCTTGACCTAGGGTAAGATCTACCCAATAGGACACCTCATCAACCCTCCCATACTTAAGCTTGACAAGTCACATAGTGTCTTTGAGCTGTTAATTGTTTGATATGGTAATCTTTGATGCACATGCTTAGATGGCTTGTTTATTGATTGAATCCACTTATCATGATGTTATGACTTGAGATCCTTGGAGAGCATGTCCATTTGTTTTTGCAGGACCTATCTGGTAGACAATTTTGGGAGAACAAGCCTAGCTTGGGCTTCCATGGGGCTACAAGCACACAGGTTGGATGCCAGGGGCCCGCATGCCAGATGAGAGAGAGATGACTTGGACGACCTTGATGATGACTTGGATGACCTAGCTCACCCATTGCACATGGGTTTTATTCGAGATGTGATCTTCTTCATTTTTTACGTCTGAATGTCCTCTGCATGTCAATGAATGGTCTTTTGCCACGTTTACCCATAAATATGCCTGCGTGACCCTTCGCCAATTGATTTTTGCTTATAACCCGACCTTTTGCCAAACTTCAACGTGGCATGTTAAGGACACATTGTTATCACACAAATTGTAGGTTGGGCAAAGCCCTTCCCAAACCATAAGAGTGTGACAACTATGGGAGTACCTACCCACTATCACCTTTGATAGACACTCCCCTCACTTTAGTGATGACAAGTCACCACAAGGGGGGAATCTCGGTGACGCTAGGGGGATCGAGACGGAAAGTGATAAGATGATGAGTGAAACTCCTATAGGTCAAGCTTGGAGGTGAATGAAGGCTTGAAGAATGAGTCTTGTGGATGGAGAATGATTGCTAAACGTTGTATACCTGCAAGACAATGTTAGCCCTGCCCAGAACAAGACAAATGATTCATATACAAGCCTTAAACCAATGGGGAACAAGCAAGAAACCTTGCTGTCCCTAAATTGCAGCGGTATGGAAAAATATTTTCTGCGGTAAACAAGTTATATCAGCTGCAAATCTAACCACCAAAATCAAGTAAGAGATGAGGAAAATAAAGCTAGCAAAGACTAGTTAAACTTCCAATTGATGAAGCAAGACTTTGGTGAGTTTTAGGGCTGTTTATTAAGTGTTATCAGCAATGCATTATAAAAGCCAAGTGGCTGTAGCAAACAATTTCTACAGCAGCAAAATCTAACCACAAAAATTGACAAGTAAACCGTTAGAAAGATAGCCAATGATCAGTAGAATAATAATCTAGGTTCACAAGTAAATTTCAGCACTAGATTAGAGAGTAAAGAATGAAAAAGAGAGTTTTCTGCAGCCCTAATGGCTATAGCATTAAACTTATTACAGAAGCAAATTGCTTGGCTAAGAGAGGACGCCCTTAGGGCACACAAATGGTTATAACATGTAGAAAATAATCCAACTTGAACAATTGCAATATCTCGTAAATTCACGTATTCCAATGCAATAATATTGTGTCTCCAATGCAATTTAGACTAGTGCTTAATCAATTGGGCAATGGAGTCTCTTGTGTAAAAGCTAGTTTTGTTACTTCTCTAGGGGTGTAAGCCCTTTTACTCCCTAGAGCAAACTAAACTAGCAAGGTAAATCTAGGAGGGCGTAAGCCCTTTTACTCCTCCTAGCAACCTTTGCAAAATAACTTATTCAAAGATAACAAGGTAGACTTGATGGAAGGTGTATGCGCTTATACTCCTCCAAGGGTTTAGACAAATAAATGCTTGAAACAAGAAGAAACCAAACATTAAATGCAGAAATTCTTTA
>JASDQU010105467.1:128610-139854 GCA_032191745.1 Picea mariana | reverse complement strand
AAAAAAAAAAAACAAAAAAAAAACCTATGTTTGAAAACAAAGAAACAAAATACATATTTCAAAGTCTCGCGCGAGCTAGGAGGAGAAGGTTGAGATTAGAGTAGACAGGAGGTAGGTTGCATGAGCTAGGAGGAGAATGAGGTTAGAGCAGAGAATAGGTAGGTCACGCGAGCTAGGAGAAGGAGAGGAGGTTAGGGCAGAGAGGATGTATTCCAAATTATAGGGGTCAAGTTCTTGTTCATAGAAGACGTATTTTGGGTTCAAGGGACGAGTTTCCCCTTGCTGGGTAGTGACACATTCATTGGGGGTTTGATTTATCTTTGTAGGGGATGAATTGTCATTGTTGGGTCGATTTCTAAAGGAGGAGGAGGCCGTGAGCCTTGCTGGGTGCATTTTACATATAGAGGAAGGCACTCAACTCCCTTGACAACTCAAATCATGGATTGGAAGGCTATCCCAGGTGGCTGATAGGTAATTCTAATAGTCATTACAACAAAAACAAAGTTCACTTCTCCTGGAAACTAGACGATCCATCACCATTATATTACAGGCCCAAATCTGTTAGTATTGTTGCTAATAAACAAGTGTGATTTTTCTGCTATGTTTCCTTTATTCAATGATTGTGAGTTTGGTTCCCATTATGTCTATTGTCATTTATATTTTCTGTGATGAAAGAGAACAGTGAGGGCACATGAAATCTATGCCAACCATCTAAAACACTTCAAGAATCCATCTAAAATACCATAACAACAAATTGGGTAGTCAAAGAGTGTGAAATAGCCTACAGTCCAAGTGTTTGTCAAAACTCCACACTCATGAATTCATATAAAATTGCTACAATAGTGAGTAACTTCATAACAACCTCTATTGTATAATTTTCGAGATATTTTGGTATTCCTTGGTGTTTATGTGGTTTTGGGATGGAATTTGGTGCAAAATATTCACTGTTGGATGACTTTAATGTCTACAGATGGTACCCATGCATAATATTTGAGACCATAACTTTTATCTCTATAGTATATATGGTGAAGTCTCCTAGATATAAGGTTGGAAGAGTAGTTGGGCTCAAAATGTGGTGAACCCTTTTAAGAAAATTTGACAACTCATGCAAAGGATGCTAACAACTCCCCATAGTTCAAAAAGGAGCATTTACCTTACCAAAAAATACAAATGGAAAAGAATAGGGCAACCAATTGGTATCTTTCATGGTGTAGAAAGTTATTGTGTGCAAATATTTTCTTGTCTTTATTGTCATTATGATAATATTTGAAAATGACAAATTCAATATTCTTTATTTTCTTGAAATTCCATATTTGGAGAATTAAATGCACACCTTGGGAAAGGTTACTATGGATTCACATATCAAACATCATTTCTTATGCTCAATCTTCCTACTACGTGCCTAAAACTACCAATGTCTTCTTCAAATTTTAAATTTTGCCTAAAACTTGAGTATCAATTTGGTTTGAATGAGCTTTCTTAGGTGCACACTAAGGGTTCTTAATAAACATCAAATGAAGAGTGAAGAGTGGAAACTAAATTATTTTATTGCGGAATAAATCTCTTAGATCTTGATTGAAAATATTTTGGAGACTCTTTGGAGGAAACTCTTTGTATATTTATTTTAATGATATGGATGGCTAGCTAGAGTGCTCTCTTGAAGAGTTTTTCTTATGATTCGTTGCAATTGATGAATGTTCATGTATCAATGGTCATGTGAGTTGATTTCATGAGTAAGTGGTCTCTTTAAATCCTCATGGTATTTTATTTGGAATGGTTGTAAGTGTGGTGTTACTTCTCTCATAAGTTTACAATCAAACTTAGAAATTTTGCAAGCCAATAATAACATATGTAGACCAATGCGATAGGCTATGGAAAGCATGTGGAGTTTTATATCTAGAAAACCTTGAAGAAGAATGTGTTCAATGAAGTTAAAAAATAGAAAAATATTAATCACCAGGCTGGTAAAAATTACATTCAAATTTGTAGGGGCAGATACACCAAGACAATATTGGCTTTTGAAGAACTTTAGGCCTGTAGTAGTTTCTTAGCAAAGTGATGTGTACAGACTTAAAATTATCTTATTTGATCTAATGGTACAATGCTAATGTCCATTTCGATCATGGAAGTCTCTATTTCTTTTTAGGTATTGTGGCAAGACAATCTATGAACCTGGTCAAGTTATGGATTGTTATATGGAAAAATCAGAAAGCCAATGACCCCATTTGTGGTGCTTATCCTTTGGGAAAGTGGGTAGATGTGAGATCTTTGATCAGTGAAAATATAGGCCAACATGTGGATACAAGGAGGAATGTTTCCTTAGAAAATTATGACCATTGTTATTAAGGAAGAATTTTAGAAACATAGGTTTGAAATCATGATTTAAGGAATCTTTTAGGCAACATAAATTGTATTACAACAGAAATAAATTGGTTTCCT
Source organism: Picea mariana (assembly GCA_032191745.1). Taxonomy (NCBI): domain Eukaryota; kingdom Viridiplantae; phylum Streptophyta; class Pinopsida; order Pinales; family Pinaceae; genus Picea; species Picea mariana. The sequence goes on along the minus strand of JASDQU010105467.1, from coordinate 137,415 downwards.
TAGCCTTTCATATTTGATCAGAATGTATTTATACCAAGTTTTGAGGAGCATCAGTTAAGAACACCATTAGCATGATGAAGTATTAACACTTTTTCATACTTAATAAAGGTAACGTAAACTACAGATTTCCATGTATCTAACATCCACTAAATGTTGTTTTATCGTAAGGATATGGATCTTCAAGTCTATAAAACAACTAGCTCTCTCCATTATATTTTTAAGGTTGCATTGATAGGGAAATTTCATCTAAAATTAGTCGAAGATCCATTTAAAGATGAAGTTTAAGGGTTTGTAATGTTACATTCTTCATCTTGTTTTAACATTTCCATGGATGCATTTGATTGTTGAAGTTTCTCTTGCAAATTTGTTCTAATAATCTTCATCAAGGGTCATTTTTCCATAGAAAAAAAAATAAGGTTAAGGTGAAACATGTTGATGTTATCGTAGTTGTGGGAGGTATTTACCTCCACGTGTAAACCTGAAAAGAATAGAATATTCTGGGAAGCAATAAGAAACCATAATTAGTTGGCTAATAACCCTAGAAGACAAGTCGACTCAAGAGGATAATTTGTATTGGGTTATTAGCCTCCAAGAGAAGAAGTAGGCTAAAGGAAATATTATATACTAAGTAAATAGGCACCCAGAGTGAGAAGTCGGCCCAGGTAGTTTTCCAGATTTAGAAAAAATACAGGAAGCCAATCTTCATTGCGACAGGCATTCTCACAACTATAGAAGCAACACTTGTGTGCACTACAGTTGGCCAGTTGTGCGCAAGTTTGGAGGACATTTATTGTTGGAGTTGATGAAACTAGCAGATTTCGGTTTTGGCTTGGACTATCTCTTGGTTATGGTTTCAACTCTTTGATCAACTCTTTTTTGGTGCGCAAGTCGCATCCCAAACCATTTCGGTAACTCTTGGCAATTCCTCCTCGAGGCATAAAAGCATAACGGAACAACATTTTTGAGTTCCATGAGATGTTGCATGTTTGTTTAGGCATGGACTAGGTGACCACATTGTCCATCCGCTCCCGATGCATGGCTTCATAAATTGGACCCCTGAATCCAAATGTTGCATTGATTCTTACTGAGCAAAGCACTAGTTATTGAAAGCGATGAAAAAACAACTTTCGAAGGGTTGGATCAGGGAGTGGGGGGTGATCTATCTAAAATCATATGCCAAGAATCCAAAAAAGACGATGGTTCCTCAATCTGAGTCTCTGTTTTTGTTTTATACCTAGTTGTAAGTCGCATCCCAAACCACTTCAGGGACTCTTGGCAATTCCTCCTCGGGGCATAAAACCCTAACGGACCAACATTTTTGAGTTCCATGAGATGCTGCATGATTTTTTTGGCATGGACTAGGTGAAAACATTTTCCATCTTCTCTCAAGGCATGATTTCTTAAATTGGATCCCTAAATCCAAATGTTGCATTGCTTCTTACTGAGCAAAACACTAGTTATTGAAAGCGATGCAAAAAACAACTTTTGAGGGGTTGGAACCAAGAGTGAGGGATGATATGGATAAAATCCTATGCCATAAATCCAAAAAAGATGACGGTTCCTCAATCTGAGTCTTGGTTTTCATTTTATGCCCAGTTGCAAGTTGCATCCCAAACCATTTTGGGGACTCTTGGTAATTCCTCCTCGGGGCATAAAAACCTACCGGAGAAACATTTTTGAGTTCCATGAGATGTTGCATGCTTTTTTAGCCATGGACTAGGTGACCACATTGTCTATCGGTTCTTGAGGCATGGTTTCATAAATTGGACCCCTAAATCCAAATGTCGCATTACTTCTTACTGAGCAAAGCACTAGTTATCAAAAGCAATGAAAAAAACAACTTCTGAGGGTTGAAACCGAGAGTGAGGGATGCTCTAGCTAAAATCCTATGGTAGGAATCCAAAAAATATGACGATTTCTCAATCCAAGTCTATGTTTTCATTTTATATCCAGTTTCAAGTTGCATCCCAAACCATTTCGTGGACTCTTGGGAATTCCTCCTCTAGGCATAAATGCCTAACGGAGCAACATTTTTTAGTTTTTTGAGATGTCTCTTCATTTTTTAAGCATGGACTATGTGGCCACATTTTCCATCCACTCCCGAGGCATGGTTTCATAAATTGGACCCCTAAATCCAAATGATGCATTGCTTCTTACTGAGAAAAGCACTAGTTATTGAAATCGATCAAAAAAACAACTTCCGAGGAGTTGGAACCAGGATTGAGGGGTTCTCTAGTTAAAATCATATTCTAGGAATCAAATAAATATGAAGGTTCCTCAATCCAAGTCTCTGTTTTCATTTTATGCCCAGTTGCAAGTCGCATCCCAAACCATTTCAGGGACTCTTGACAATTGCTCCTCGATGCATAAATTCCTAACGAAGAAACATTTTTTAGTTCCATGAGATGTTGCATGCTTGTTTAGGCATGGACTAGGTGACCACATTATCGATCCACTCCTGGGGCACGGTTTCATAAATTGGACCCCTAAATCCAAATTTTGCATTACTTCTTACTGAGAAAATAACTAGTTATCGAATTCGATGAAAAAACCAACTTCTGAGGGGTTGGAACCGAGAGTGAGGGGTGCTCTAGATAAAATACTATGCCAGGAATCCATCAAAGTCAATGATTCCTCAATCGAATTTTTGGTTTTAGTTTTATACCCAGTTGCAAGTCACATCCCAAACCATTTCAGGGACTCTTGGCCAATTCCTCCTCAAGGCATAAAAACATAATGGAGAAACATTTTTTAGTTCTGTGAGATGTTGCAAGCTTGTTTAGGCATGAAATATGTGACCACATTGTCCATCATCTCCCAAGGCAAAGCTTCATAAATTGGATCCTTTAATCCAAATCTTGCATTGCTTCAAACTGAGAAAAACACTAATTCTCAAAAACGTTGAGTATTGCAAATTCTGAGGCATGGCACCTAGGAGTGAGGATTTCTCTAGATGAAATTCTATCCTAGTAATCCATCGTATTCGATAGTTCCTTAATCTGAGTCTCAATATTTGCTATATTCCTAGTTGCAAGTCCCATCCCAAACCATTTCAGGGACTCTTGGCCAATTCCTCATCTTGGAATAAAAACCTAATTGAGTAGAATTTTTGCTTTCCATGAGATGTTGCATGCTTGTTTAGGAATGGACTGGGTGACCAAATTGTCCATCTTCTCCAGAGGCATGGTTCAAATTGGAACCCTAAGTCCAAATGTTCCACTACTTCTTACTGAGCAAAGCACTAGTTATCGAAATCGATGAAAAAAACAACTTCTGAGGGGTTGGAATCGAGAGTGACGGGTGATCTCGCTAAAATCCTATGATAGGAATCCAAAAACGATGATGGTATCTCAATCCAAGTCTCTGTTTTTTGTTTTATGCCCAGTTTCATGTCGCATCCCAAACCATTTCAGGGACTCTTGGCAATTCCTCCTCGAGGCATAAATGCCTAACAGAGTAGCATTTTGAGTTCCATGAGATGTTGCATGCTTATTTAGGCATGGACTATGTGACCACATTTTCCATTCTCTCCCAAGAAATGGTTTCATAAATTGGACCCCTAAATACAAATGTTGCATTGCTTCTTACTGAGAAAAGCACTAGTTATCGAAATCGATGGAGAAAACAACTTTCGAGGGGTTGGAACTGGGAGTGAGCATTGATCTAGATAAAATCCTATCCCAGTAATCCAAAAAATATGGTGACTCCTTCATATGAGTCTTGGTTTTTGTTTTATGCTCAGTTTCAAGTCGCATCCCAAACAATTTCTAGGACTCTTGGCAATTCCTCCTTGGGGCATAAAATCCTAACAGAGAAACATTTTTGAGTTCCATAAGATGCTACATGCTTTCTTAGGCATGGAATAGGTGACCACATTGTCCATCCGCTCCCGAGGCATGGTTTCGTAAATTGAACACCTAAATCCAAATGTTGTATTGCTTCTTACTGAGCAAAGCACTAGTTATTGAAATCGATGAAAAATACAACTTCTGAGGGGTTGGAACTAAGAGTGAGGGGTGTTGTAGCTAAAATCCTATCCCAGTAATCCATCGAAGTCTATGGTTCCTCAATCCAAGTCTTGGTTTTCATTTTATTCCCAGTTGCAAGTTGCATCCCATACCATTTTAGGGAATCTTGGCCAATTCCTCCTCAGGGCATAAAAACCTAACGGAGCAACATTTTTTTGTTCTGTGAGATGTTGCATGATTTTTTAGGAATGGAATATGTGACCACATTGTCCATCATCTCCTAAAGAATGGTTTCATAAATTTGATCCTTTAATTGAAATGTTGCATTGCTTAAAATTGAGAAAAACACTAGTTCTTGAAACAATTGAGTACTGCAAATTCTGTGGCATGGCCCCCAAGAATGAGGGGTGATCTATTTGAAATCCTATCCTAGTAATCCATCCATGTCAACAGTTCTTTAATCCAAGTCTCGACATTCTCTATATGCCCAGTTTCAAGTCGCATCCCAAATCATTTTGAGGACTCTTGGCCAATTCCTCCTCATGGCATAAAAACCTAACTGAGTAGCATTTTTGAGTTCCATGAGATGTTTGATGATTTTTTAGGAATGGAATAGATGACCACATTGTCCATCTTCTCCCCAGGAATGGTTTCATAAATTGAACCCCTAAATCCAAATGTTGCATTGCTTCTTATTGAACAAAGCACTAGTTATCAAAATTGATGAAAAAAACAACTTCCGAGGGATTGGAATCAAGAGTGAGGGGTTCTCTAGCTAAAATCCTATGCCAGGAATCCAAAAAAGATGACGGTTCCTAAATCCGAGTCTCTGGTTTCATTTTATTCCCAGTTGCAAGTCACATCCCAAACCATTTTGGGGACTCTTGGCAATTCCTCCTCGGGGCATAATCGCCTAACATAGTAGAATTTTTTAGTTCCATTAGATGGTGCATGCTTGTTTAGGCATGGACTAGGTGACCACATTTTCCATTCTCTCCCGAGGCATGGTTTCGTAAATTGGAACCCTAAATAAAAATGTTGCATTGCTTCTTATTGAGCAAAGCACTAGTTATCGAAATCGATGGAGAAAACAACTTTTGAGGGGTTGGAACCGGGAGTGAGGGGTGCTAGCTAAAATCCTATGCCAGGAATATAAAAAAGATGATGGCTCCACCATCTGAGTCTTGGTTTTTGTTTTATGCCCAGTTTCAAGTCGCATCCCAAACCATTTTTGGGACTCTTGGCAATTCCTCCTTGGGGCATAAAATCCTAACGGAGCAACATTTATGAGTTCCATCCACTCCCGAAGAATGGTTTCATAAATTGGACCCCTAAATCCAAATGTTGTATTCCTTCTTACTGAGCAAAGCACTAGTTATCGAAATTGTTGAAAAAGACAACTTCTAAGGGGTTGGAACTGGGAGTGAGGGGTGATGTAGCTAAAATTGTATCCCAGTAATCCATAGAAGTCGATGGTTCCTCAATCCAAGTCTTGGTTTTCATTTTATTCCCAGTTGCAAGTTGCATCCCAAACCATTTCAGGGAATCTTGGCCAATTCCTCCTCATGACATAAAAACCTAATGGAGAATTTTTTTTTTGTTCTGTGAGATGTTTCATGATTGTTTAGGCATGGAATATGTGACCACATTGTCCATATTCTCTTGAGGAACGGTTTCATAAATTGGATCCTTTAATCGAAATGTTGCATTGCTTAAAACTGAGAAAAACACTAGTTCTCGAAACAATTGAGTTTTACAAATTATGAGGCATGGAACCCGAGAATGAGGGGTGTTCTAGATGAAATCCTATCCCAGTAATCCATAAGTGGTGATGGTTTCTTAATCCGAGTCTCGACATTCGCTATATGTACAGTTGTAAGTCACATCCCAAACCATTTCAGGGACTCTTGGCCAATTCCTCCTCATGGCATAAAAACATAACTGAGTAGAATTCTGGAGTTCCATGAGATGCTACATGCTTTTTTAGGCATGGAATAGGTGACCACATTGTCGATCTGCTCCCGAGGCATGGTTTCGTAAATTGGACCCCTAAATCCAAAATTTGCATTTCTTCTTACTTAGCAAAGCACTAGTTATCGAAATGGATGAAAAAAACAACTTCCAAGGGGTTGTAACTGGGAGTGAGGGGTGATCTAGCTAAAATCCTATCCCAGTAATCCATCGAAGTTGATGATTCTTCAATCCATGTCTTAGTTTTCATTTTATACCCAGTTGCAAGTCGCATCCCAAACCATTTCAAGGACTCTTGGTCAATTTCTCCTCAGGGCATAAAAACCTAATGGAGCAACATTTTTTAGTTCTGTGAGATGCTGCAAGCTTGTTTAGGCATGGACTAGGTTATCATAAGAGGCAACCTAAACCCCTAGTTTCATCCTTAGAGATTATTGTAAAGGATTTGATCCAACACCTTAGGCCTATGAGCTAATACCAAGATAAAGGGAAACCAACACCATTGATGAGGTCAAAAAAATAAACTATAATGAGAGAGTTGTGATAGCATGTCACTTAAGCTACAATAAGTAAGAAAATAATGCAACTTTTGTGGATAATAAAATAGAGCATGAGATTTCATTATCTTCTCCAACTAAAGTCATGCCTCCACTTCGAAATTTTATGCATTTCCATATAAAAAGAGGAGAACCAAGTAGCAACAAAAACCACCATGAATATCGTGGAAAACTTGTAACTAAACCTTCAATGGAAATATTAGGAAAGGAACCCACTATCACAAGAATTATTATGGTTTGTGAAGCCCCATGATATGCATTAGATTTGTTTAGGATGACCTCCCATACCCATAACACAATGTTAAAAGTCATCTCCAAGAAAAATATCAAATTATGATGCTTTTCTTCATAATCATGGTAGTAAATGTCATATAGAGGATCCTCATATAACTGTCCATTGGCAATGATTTGAAAAAGACTCCCCTTCTTAGGGTTCTATCCAATTCTATTATTTCAATCCTTAAAGATTATGCGCACCACCCCCATCAATATCTCTTTTGTGTTGCACAAAATTATAGTAGCCAAGATCTTGATCCTCATGGACTAGAGAAAATGTATCCATAACAATCAAAGGGATGTGATCCATAATTGGAGTTACTATGTGAGACCTTGAAATGCCTTGCATACCATTTCTTTCTCTCACCCTCAATACAAGCAACTGGAAACTAATGATTCAAATAAATACGACTTCCCAACACCATGCTATACCAGATCTATTGAATCCAGGGAATCAAACTTTTTCCCTGGTAGCAATGTCAATCGTCAGCTCCCAAAATTTCACTTTGAAATATGAAGTCCCACATAAAAATCAAGGAAAGCTCGATTCTACTCAAGAGTTCTCACAACCACCAATTTTTTTCAAACCACATACTACTAATATGAAAAAAGGATTATCTACTAATATTCCAAATGGATTCACAAGGGTAGCATTATTTCCTCCTGCATCCCACATTAAAACCACATACTACTAATATTCCAAAGGGATCTTAGCAAGTGGATCCATTTCCCTCACTAGTTCCTCCATCATTTCTACATATTTCATATGAGACATAGCATGTTAGTATCTCATCTTTAGTAACTTTTGTATAGGACAATGGTTTTTATTTAATTAAACTCCAATCCAACTTATATTCCATTAATTGAACATAAATGAGATGTCGCACAATGACATAATGTTTACTCTAGAAACAACCCAAATGGGAAAAACAAATTCAATGGTTACTCAATTATGATTTTGAGAATTTTTGGTTACAATGTAACTCATGGATCTTTGTTCATAGTTTCCTCTTTGGCCAAAATACCCTTTGAGAGTCATGTCAAAAGGATGAATAGGATATCTTCATGAAGAGGTATGGGAGATATATCTGTCGGTTCTGGAAGATGTCTTTATCCCACTTGAACTTGAGGGGGAACTCCATATGAATGATCAACTCTCCCCATGAGCCAATTAACTATCTATGATATTAGGCTTGCTCTCATTCTACATGAAGCCTCTAAAACTTGACTCCCTCTGAGTCTATACAATATCTGGAGCCATCTTCTCCCTCTACATATGCTAACGTCCTCTGAAGTCTGATATCCTATGAACTATTATGGGAGGTTTCTCCTTCATACTAGATCCTGACATCTGACTCCCTCTAAAATTTGGCTCCTTCTGATATGGTACTTGGTGGGGCCATATGCCTCACCACTGGTGGAACCACCTGATCCTCCTCATAATTGTGACTCTATGTAACCTGAGAAACTTTGAGGTCATTTTGTCCCCCTTAAAGTATCACTGAGAGTTGAATTCCTCTCTACATCCTAAAAAGTGTCATGAAGACAAGTTAGCCTCTTCTTAGTCACTGCAACATCTATAGGTAGATCCATTAGCTCGACTGGCTCTACTAATGCTTCCTGGTATTATGAAGGATGAACAACTAGACAGGGATCTGTATGGTCATCCTACTTAAAAATCATTTTTTTTAAAAATAAATATATGTTCTCGCAAGAGCGATGAGTGCTAGAATTGTTGCGACGAAATTGCTATACAAATCACAAAAAATTGTATAGAAATATCATCGAAAAATGCCCTATTCTCGTCGCTCTTGCGATGATCACTTCTATAACTAATTCATTGAAAATTTCTCTGGATTTTTGATCTTGTGAAAATATGCATATATTGTCGAGCATGCGACGATCTACCTATATTTTCTCTCTTGCGACGATCTCTCTAACATTGTCTCATGTGTGACGATTTTCCTCCTTTGTATCTCTTTCATCGATGTCCCTAGTGTCGTCTCTCTTGCGACATTGTGTCAAGTTCATTG
>JASDQU010105467.1:97152-111657 GCA_032191745.1 Picea mariana | reverse complement strand
TCGGTAAGAATGATTGCATTGAACGGCTTCTAGATCATTCTGGCATTTACATCGATGGTTGCATCAAACCAAATCTATGCCGAATCAGGTGACAAATAAGCAACCGGTTCTAGAACATTCAGGCATTTACACCATTGAATTTAGGGTAATTTTAGATGCAATGGTGTACACACAATATAGAACAATCTGCCATTGACACCATGGAATTTAGGGTGTTTTTAGATACAATGGTGTACACAGAATATAGAGTATGAAATTAATTTAAGGTACCATGGAATTTAGGGTGTTTTTAAATACAATGGTGTACACAGAATATAGAGTATGAAATTAATTTAAGGTATTTTTAGATGTAATGCTCTATACAGAATATAGAGCATCAAATTTAGGGTACTTTAGATGTAATGGTGTACACAGAATATAGAGCATTTTGGCATTTACATCATTGAATTTAAGGTAATTTTAGATGCAATGATGTACATACCATATAGAGCATTCTGCCATTTGCATCATAAAATTTAGGGTATTCTTAGATGCAATGGTGTACACAAAATATAGAATATTTTGGCATTTACATGGTTTAATTTAAAGTAATTTTAGATGCAATGGTGTACCATAAAATAAATGCCCTGTAACTATGAAGTTACTTTAGATGTGATGTTGTATGCTCAATTTACATAGTATTGATTACATATTGAACAAATGCCCTGTAACTATGAAGTTACTTGAGATGTAATGGTGTATGCTCAACCTACATAACATTAATTACATATTGCTTACATATGTTAAGATGTAGTCATTTAAACAATTTAAGTTTTGGAGTTTTGGGTATTTTATTTATGGATTTTCTTCAAAATTTATTTATATATTTAAAAATGTAATTTAAACTATTAAAAATTGTGATTTCATTAATAATTATATTATTAAATTAATAGTTTGTAAAAGATAAAATATAACAATGGAATAACCAATAACCTTTTTTTTAAGTAATTATAAGTTAATTATACACATAATCGGAAGAATAAATTGAATCCTTCATATTAGTCCTCCATCTTGGTACCATAGTGTAATTAGAACAACTTATGATTAAGAAGATTTAATATACAATAAATAGAATTAAGGAAAATACCCTCTCTTATTTGTTTGGGTAATTCCAATCACAAACCATACCCCAGCGTGCTCAGGCCATGGAAGTAGTAAGGATTGACAGATTCACAGATTCACAGCTCGTCCTTGATTCTATATTTGTCTATGTAATTCCAAAAATAAACGAGACCTCATCCTGCTAACTAACTACACAGAAGTTCCTCTTTGTGACCAACTTCTTAAAGGGACTATGGTCATTTAATCCATGAAAATAATAAGAATTGACAAATTGAGAGCTCTTTCTTGATTCTATATTTGACAAGAAAATTTATGAAACAAAATCTTTTTTACACCTAACACTTAACCCATATCATTTGAAACTAGAGTAGCTCCTACCTATTTCCTTCCCTGGAAAATTAATCTAGTTCCTACATGTTCGTGAACCTTGTCTCCTCTCACTTTCTTAAAAAATAACTGAACTTATTTACCATCTAGAAAAAGCCATATATTATTGTGATTTTTTTATTCACCCTTTTAAGGATATGTGATGATATTTTATAAATATGTATTTTTTATTTACAATCAAAGAATCCCTACTCTTCCTTACTTTCTCATAAGCTCCCATATCATCGCAGATATCTCCCTTCCATAAGAATCTAGATCATGCTCTAGAGAAGAAAAAGTTAAAATACAAAAAAAAAAGTTAAGGTCTAGTCTGACTCTATGATACAAACATTCAGTATTCTGGTTATTGTCTATTTCCTTTCCTGGTGTGGGTTCAAAGAAGCAATCATAGAAAGGCCGTTACATTTGGGAAAGAAGCGGTATCTAACACAACACCCTTGTTTTGTTGGCCTTGGGCACCGACATTCTTGTCAACTCATCTATTGGAATGGGAGGTGGATCTGTATTTTTGTTAAGAAAATGTCCATGAAGTCTCTTTTTCCAATAAGAAAAATTGTGTGATAATGAATTGAACAATTTAGAATAGAATTCATTCTTCCGCATAGAAACACATTCTGTCTCTCACATATACATATATAATATAATATAATATAGTTCACTATTATCATTGAACAATAGCCAACAACAATTTGAATAATTGTTTTCCATTTTTTTTTTATATACACTTCTATGTCATTTCCTCCTAGATTAAGTGGAAAGTGTCTTCATTGTCCTTCGAGGTTAATTTCTTCTAGATTAACTGGAAAGTGTCTCCATTGTCTTGCAAGGTTAATAATGACATTATAGCAATGGGAATGTCAACATGGGCTGTCTGTCCCATAAGAAATGTAGTGTCTTCTAGTACTTATTAAAAATAATAACTCATCAAAATGAAAAAAGTTATCAGAACCTTTAAATAATATTATGTTGTTGGGGTGACATAATATTGAGAGAGTAGATCCTTAGTGGCTTTGGAAGCCCAAGGTACAAGGGTTTATATATCCTAAATTACCAACACATATGTGTCTTCTTGTGTGAAGTGTAACATTCTAGTCTTGAGAGAACGTGTTATTGACTTATTTTTTTAGGAAACTTGTGTGCAAGTGATCCGGTTATAGTACATCCTTGTGGTTTCGCTGATGAATTTTTATGATGATGATGGATTATGATTTTATGGTATTTATTATATTGTGTATTGACATATGTTATTGACGAGTTTCCCTGACTGTGCAGGACACTTGATGGATTGTGGATGTCGAGGGCATCAATGGGCCTCCTCGGACTCCGAATTGAGTTAGGGAGTGGGTTGTACTGGTTTGAGTATTTCATTTATGAATATGTGATATATGATTGATTATATATCATGATGTTGTCTATGGATCATTGACAATGTTTTGTGGATGAATGCAGGTTGATGATTGCTTGCTAGTCAGACTCACATAAGGAGTAAAAGGGTCATGCACATACACCAAATATTGAGGGACAGGTGTGGCGACATCCATGTCACAGCCTACTAGCGCTTCCACCATGGCTTGAATTATAGGTTAATGATTATCTAGTTCGAGAGATCCACGATGCTGTGAGGGTAGACTGAGACAGTCACTCATGAAGATTTCTAAGGGGCGCGCACTAAGGCAAGGTCCTTATTCCTTAGAATCCCTTAGTATCTCACAAGGTCACCTGAATGGAGTGTTAAATCCAAAGTTTGAACAACTACCAAGACCAGTCAAAGGTGAGTGACACCCTTGGAGCACGGAGTGCGTCTTGAAGGGCACGTTGCGTAATTAAAATTTTTAATGAAAGGCGAGTGGCACCGTTGGAGCATAGAGTTCGTCTTGAAAGGAACATTGCGTAACTGAACATGAGTTAATGAATCTAGTTGGCCTAAAAAACTTTGAGCGAATATTAAACCTTGTAAAAACTTGAACAGTACCGAATTAATTAATTAATTAAAGAATGAATTTGGTAATTGTAACCCCAATCAAAATATAAGCCTATTCTATATTTTAAGACTAAGTCTAAGTTCTTATAAAAAGGCTAAACTATAATTATTAACTCAATTGATTTACGAAGGAGGTAAATTCAATTAAGAAATTAAGAAAAAGAAAATAATTCTAAAGAATTAAGATTATACTCATATGTGCAAGAAAATGTCAAAATTAAATTTAATATAAGAAATGAATAAAACATGAAAGAATTGTGCAAACATATAAATGAATCTAGAGTCTAGTTACACTAGTTTAACTAGAGAACCATTCTATTTTAACTCTACTCAGTTTTAGAAAGGCATCAGTCATTAATTGAAATAAGGGGAATAAAGGGACAACTAGGAGTGATTTTAGGAGGGCTTTTAGGATGGGTGAGGGAAATTGAATTTTAATTAAATTAAATTGTGGATTTACTTGTGCAACTAAGGGAATGGGTGACAAGTGTATGGGGGAGTAATTCTTAATTAATTTTTAAAAAATGAATTAAATGTGGAGATGACAAGGTGTCACTAAGCAAATTTTATAAAACAAATGTTGAGATGAGTAATGGATCACATGGAGTATGACTAATGTTATGTTGTAGAAATTCTTACTCGTTTTACTTGTGACAGTTGGTATACCCATCTTTGGAGAGAAAGTGGTGGATCTACCTTGCGAGGCAAGCTGGGAGCTAGAGTGAGTTTTGGTTGTTTGTGTGGCCCTTTTGTGACTCGGGGGGCTAAGGGGGAAGAATAGTACCCCTAGCATTGGCTGGGAGATACTGGTGAAGTCTCAACAGTTAGCAGGAGGGTTATCAGAAAGATCATCGCTACAGAAGGATGTCTTCGATTTTAGAATTTTTCATTGCCGGTTAGGGTATTTTTGAGCTTCTAATTGTAATAGTTAATTTATAAATTGGATTTCAATCATTTTCTTTAGAACTCGAGATTTATGGAAAAACATTATGTGATATGAATTGGGATGATTGTTCTTCGACTATGGGATACTTACCTTATGCCTCGATTGCATGACCTAAATAATTTCCTTCATATTTCAGTAACACTGCCTTAAATGATCATTTGTATAGATTTTCTTTATGTATCACAATTTTTTAGATAAGTTTCTTCATGCTCAGTGGACGTCCTGACACTCCTATGTGTTTTTAACCAAGAAAATTCAATGTCTTTCACCCAACAAACTGACTCTGCAAAGTCCTCTTTGTTTTCCCCAAGAATTTGCTTTGCGTTTTTCCTTGGGATTTAACTCTTCATTGAACCGAGCATTTCGCCAATTAAATGTGCATTCTTCCATGCGAATTGCTCTACGTTTTTCTTGAAGATTTCACTCTGCATTTTACATGCATTTTCGCTCAACAATGTTAGTCTCCTGGCGAATTCTCTTTAAAACCCTCTGCATTTATTTTGTGCATGTGAATGGCTCAGTGGGGAGAATCTCTCCTTAAACCCCCTATGGTTTCTCTCTATGATTTTCCTTCTCTTTTTTTATTGATTTTTTTCCCTTACTCTTGGATGTGATAATTGGCATTCATATACTTCTACTCGACCCTTAAAACCTTCCAACTTTACTCGAAGTAAGGAGAATAGCTAGACTCAACTTTTTCTTTTATTGAAAATTTTCCCTTAGTTCCAATCCAGAACTTGAAGGATCACTCTGTAGCCTTTACAATTTATTTTTATGATGAATTCCCTCGGAAGTACGTTGGATGCTTAAGTTGGAGATTATAGTGCGATAAAAAACATTTCCCGAGGTAAAAACGAGTGCTAGCCCACAACGATATTCCTTTAGAGATTGTCCAAGCTTTTGCATGCGCCTTTTCCTTTGTGTTTTTCCTGTAGCATTTCCGCTCCAAATTTTTGGTTTACCCAGAAGGTTGGAGGTGCCTTTTCGTTAGCATTTTTCCTATAGCATTTCCCCTATGATTTTTTGGTTTACCCAGACGGTTGGAGGCGCCATTTCCTTAGCGTTTTTCCTGTAGCATTTCCCCTCCGATTTTTTTGGTTTACCCAAACGGCTGGAGGCGCCCTTTCCTTCGCGTTTTTCCTGTAGCATTCCCCTCCGAATTTTTGGTTTACCCAGACGGTTGGAGGTGCCATTTCCTTAGCATTTTTCCTATAGCTTTTCCCCTCTGAATTATTGGTTTACCCAGACGGTTGGAGGCACCATTCCTTAAGGAATCTACTGTTGAATTTCTGGCAGAAATATTCCTCCATACGCCTAGCTTCAATTTCCTTCTTCTCTCCCTTCGATATGGAATCGGTAAGTTCGTGAGTTCAGATCATTATTTTGAATGGTGATACTGGAAACCCCAACTTGTTATCCACGGTGATTTCCGCTTACTTTTCAGTTGGGTATCAATCCTTTAAAGGGGAGATCTTCATAGGGTTAACTTTTGTAATTACCTCAAGAATTTGGTTGTTAATAACTTGAGTATTTATATGATCAAATCATGTATATCGTTATTTAAGATAATCATTGTAACCTTGATTTAGATATCTCCTAAAAACAACACTACTACATATTGAAAAAATTGCGATGACTAGTTGCGACGAAAGTACTCTTTCGTCTCAAACTTCAAGGGAAAAAGTTCACTTTTTCAATTTTGATCCAAATACACCCCGTATTCGTCGCTCTCGTGACGGAAGCAAATTCTCGTCTGTGTTTTCGTCGCAGGAGCGATGCTCACTATTGACCTGTGTTTTCGTCGCAAGAGCAACGCTCACTATAATCATTCTCGTCTTCGACAAAGTGACCTCGATATAACAAATAAACAACTCTCCATAAATTAACAACGATAATCCTAGTCAATAATTTTCAGAGACTTCCTTTCGAGAATATAACTATATATAGTTATATACATATATCGCGTGAAGAGATTAAGTCTAAATTATTCACTATTATCATTATATCAGTGGGAACAGGGGCCAAAACATAGGTGGTCTGAGCATGGATAGAATCATAATTTCAGTACTTACCTGACTCGTCTGGATGTCCAGATCTCCTATCGGTATTCGGTCAACCCTTCTCACCTTGTATTCCTACGATTTCAAATCCACAACATTTTAGTTTAGAAAAAATAATTATGAATGCATTTCCAGTTCAGAATATTAGTGGAGGATAATAATGATAGTAAGAATATATATATATATATATATATATATATATATATATATATATGAAATTGTTGATAGTAAGAATAAAAACATGGCCAAATAAAAAGTCACAAAACCTCACAGCACAATTCACATTTGGAATGACCTCTTTTTTTATGGGACCAACGCTTGATGCATTTCTTGTGAGCATACTATGGAGCCAAAAAAACACATGTTTTGTATGAACATGTTTAGGATAAAATATGACAAAATACTCGACACCCATAAACCTGTCATTCATCAAAGATGACAAAATATAAACCACTTTTGTCTATCCCCTAAACCCTATACCTTCAATGTGCCAGAACAGGCACAGAGAATCTCCATATTTCCTTTATTAATGAAAGGCAGAGATATTTAAAAAAAGAGATGAAATTTGGTGAATAAAAATATTTATAAAAAAGTTTTTGCAAATACATAAATTCATTCTTTTGGTAAATCAACTAAATTTTTATTGATTTTTAGCTTATATGACAATACATTGATCAAATTTTTTTAACCCATAATGTTTTCAATCTGCCTTCTAGGTCACACTTAACTTCCTCTTCATAATAGGATATACCTTTCTTCAATGGCCTACAATTCCTTTTCACTTAGACTCAAAGTAGAGTCACTTCTCATTAACATCATCACTATTTCCTTCAACCCATTGGTCTTCATACTACTATCAAATTTTAATTTCAAGTTGATAAACCAAATATGAAAAGAATCCAAGCATCATTTGATATCATCACAAGAGAGACGAATAAAAATAATCTTGCGATGAATTTGCTATACTATCGACGAAAAAAGTTCGTCGATAGTATAGCTAATTCGTTGCAAGAATATTGTGTCTAATTTGAATGGTGTTACATGGTTTGCAAGGAGTGTAGGTCTTATNATTTGGTGAATAAAAATATTTATAAAAAAATTTTGCGAATACATAAATTCATTCTTTTGGTAAATCAACTAAATTTTTATTGATTTTTAGCTTATATGACAATACATTGATCAAATTTTTTTAACCCATAATGTTTTCAATCTGCCTTCTAGGTCACACTTAACTTCCTCTTCATAATAGGAATATAACTTTCTTCAATGGCCTACAATTCCTTTTCACTTAGACTCAAAGTAGAGTCACTTCTCATTAACATCGTCACTATTTCCTTCAACCCATTGGTCTTCATACTACTATCAAATTTTAATTTCAAGTTGATAAACCAAATATGAAAAGAATCCAAGCATCATTTGATATCATCACAAGAGAGACGAATGTAAATAATCTTGCGATGAATTTTCTATACTATCGACGAAAAAAGTTCATCAATAGTATAGCTAATTCGTTGCAAGAATATTGTGTCTAATTTAAATGGTGTTACATGGTTTGCAAGGAGTGTAGATCTTATATTATGGTACAATGTAGTGTAGTCTATAAGAACAATCTCTATGCCAAACCTCAAAATGGACAGTACCATATCTTGTTCATAAGAAAAATATTTTTTGTATCTTTCCTTTGTGGTGGCTCAAGTCCTCAGTACACATGATGCCTTATAATGAAATGTAACAATTTTACTATTGAAGAGAGAGTGATAAAGAAGTGACAGAGACAACGTCGCAGTGGGGCACACTTCTCAAGAAGATTGAAGGCATGCAAAGCAAGACAAGGATACTGTAGCATTTAATGTATTTGTACAATATGGATTTTTTTATTGTACAACATTGATTTATAGTTCGTACAATAGTCAAATAGCACAAAAATTGAGGCACCTATTGCACCCCTCTTAGTGTTGAAATAATGTAATTGCAAAGTCTATTCTAATTATTATTGTTGTATTTTTCATTAGATCAATCCCCTATTGCAAATTGATCATGTCGGCTATTGTAAAAGACCAAATCCCCTTTTGCAGATTGGTTAAAATATAATTGTATAAGGAAGCATAAGAAGTTGGCCCCAAAATATAATAAAGGAGCCCCAAAATATATTAAAGGTGGTTATAACCACCCAGATTGAGAAGTCGGCCCTGCCAGTGAAAAGACACTTCCACACATGCCAGAGTTGTATAAATAAGGAGGCTAGCACCTCACTTAGACACACACTCACTTGTTCATCGAGAGACAAGTTTGAGAGCTGAAGAGAGAGAGAGAGAGAGAGAGAGAGAGAGAGAGACAGAGAGAGAGACGCGCATTCCTTGGAGAGGACTTTCTGTATTTGTTTGAGTTGTCTCTTAGCATTATATTAGCTATCTATAATAAATAAGTTTTGTTGGGTTTTCTTCCCCGTGAGGGTTTCCAAGGATAAATGATGTGTCACTTTTGATTGTGTATTTCTCAATGATCCTATCTTATGCTATTGTTATCTAGTGAAATGCAAAGAACTCTAATAATATATTAAACCTTAACACTTAGGACTCCTTTTTCTCAAGTGGCTTTCCTATCCCCCCCTCCAGTATTAGCTGGAACACTCATGATGGCCATGTTGATTTTATGTAACATTACCTTGGGGATCCATGTATGGTACTTGTATATTCCCATCCTTCCTATGCCCTACATTTCAAATCCTCATTTGGTATTGATCATTGTCCAACCGATGGGTACTACCCATGTATCTTCCACATAGTTCCAGTTGTCGCTGACCAAAGTTGGAAAGGATTTGAAAAAGCGGGTTAAGCTAAGAATATTAGGGGCAATAATAACTCTTGACAAGGTATGGACACCCAGACCACTACACCTAGAATCGTACCCTCATGTGCTTTATGTGACACTATGGAGATTCATACACTTAATGGCTTATTTAGTTGATTGTGCTAGTTTCTTATACATTTATTAGAAATATTAGTCCTCAAGAAGTAGTTTCCCTTCATGTATCCCCCCACATGTTCCAACCGCATTGTTTGATTCCATATATATAGGTGCAATTTTATGTATGTTGGTCCCCATCCTCTTCCTTGATGGGTTTCCTTGGAATAATATAACGAGATATTCCTTATTTGTATCATACTTGGTAGTAGATCCAACCAACTCATTATCCAAATCATTATCGCACTATTGATATTGAAATATACTCCAGTGATCCAACCTCAAATGTGATTCTGTAGGTTTGATTGGCTTGATTCAACTATTCTTAGAGCCATTGGTATGCACCTCCATTCTATTAGCTCATTTGAGATATTTGGAGCCCATTTCCTGTTTAGTGGGTCTTTTGAAGTTGTTTCATGTTCATCGGGGCTTCTTAGGTTTATTCCCTCCCCCTCCCCCTTGGGGTAGAGAATCGATTCCTATGTATCCCAAACCATTTCGGGGACTCTTGGCAATTCCTCCTCAGAGCATAAAACCCTAACGGAGAATTTTTTTTGAGTTCCATGAGCTACTGCATGATTTTTTAGGCATGGACTAGGTGACCACATTGTCCATTCACTCCCGAGGCATGGTTTCATAAATTGGACCCCTAAATCAAAATGTTGCATTGCTTCTTACTGAGCAAAGCACTAGTTATCGAAAGCGATGAAAAATACAACTTCTGATGTGTTGGAACCGGGAGTGAGGGGTTCTCTAGCTAAAATCCTATGCCAGGAATCCAAAAAAGACGACGGTTCCTCAATCCGAGTCTCGATTTTCATTTTATGCCCAATTGCAAGTCGCATGCCAAACCATTTCGGGGACTCTTGGCAATTCCTCCTCTGGGCATAAAAGCCTAATGGAGAAACATTTTTGAGTTCCATGAGATGTCGCATGATTTATTAGGCATGGACTAGGTGACCACATTGTCCATCCACTCCCGAAGCATGGTTTCGTAAATTGGACCCCTAAATCCAAATGTTGCATTGCTTCTTATTGAGCAAAGCACTAGTTATTGAAATCGATAAAAAAACAACTTTTCAGGGGTTGGAGCTGGGACTGAGGGGTGCTCTAGCTAAAATCCTATGCTAGGAATCTAAAAAGTATGTTCCTCAATTCGAGGCTCGGTTATCGTTTTATGCCCAGTTGTAAGTTGCATCCCAAACCATTTCGGAGACTCTTGGCAATTTCTCTTTGGGGAATAAAAGCCTAAGAGAGCAGTATTTTTTAGTTCCATGAAATGTTGCATTCTTTTTTAGGCATCGACTAGGTGACCACATTGTCCATCTGTTCCCAAGGCACGGTTTCGTAAATTGGACCCCTAAATCCAAATGTTGCATTGCTTCTTAGTGAGAAAAGCACTAGTTATTAAAATCGATGAAAAAAACAACTTCCAAGGGGTTGGAACCGGGAGTGAGGGATGATATAGATAAAATCCTATGCCAGGAATCCAGCGAAGTCGAAGGTTCCTCAATCCGAGTCTTGGTTTTTGTTTTATCCCCAGTTTCAATTCACATCCCAAACCATTTCAAGGACTCTTGGCCAGTTCCTTCTCAAGGCATAAAAACCTAACGAAGAAACATTTTTTAGTTCCGTGAGATGTTGCAAGATTGTTTAAGCATGAAATATGTGACCACATTTTCCATCTTCTCCCGATACATGGTTTCATAAATTGGATCCTTTAATCCAAATGTTGCATTGCTTCAAACTGAACAAAACACTAGTTATCGAAATCGGTGAAGAAAACAACTTCTGAGGGGTTGGAACTGAGAGTGAGGGGTGTTCTAGATAAAATCCTATGTCAGGAATCCAAAAACGATGAAGGTTCCTCAATCCGAGTCTTGGTTTTCTTTTTATGCCCAATTGCAAGTCACACCCCAAACCATTTTGGGGACTCTTGGCAATTCCTCCTTGGGGCATAAATGCCTAACAGAACAACATTTTTGAGTTCCATGAGATTTTGCATGCTTTTTTAGGCATGGAATAGTTGAAATCATAGTCCATCCTCTCCCGAGGCATGGTTTCATAAATTGGACCCCTAAATCCAAATGTTGCATTGCTTCAAACTGAGAAAAACACTAGTTCTCAAAAAGGTTGAGTACTGCAAATTCTAAGGCATGGTACCCCTGGAGTGAGGGGTGCTCTAGATGAAATCCTATCCCAGTAATCCGTCGGAGTCGACGGTTCCTTAATCCGAGTCTCGATATTCACTATATTCCCAGTTGCAGGTCACATCCCAAACCATTTCGGGGATTCTTGGCCAATTCCTCCTCATGGCATAAAAACCTAACTGAGTAGCATTTTTGAGTTCCATGAGATGTTGTATGTTTGTTTAGGCATGGACTAGGTGAACACACTGCATATAAAATTATGATGTATTTTGGTCACACAATTTCCTCCTAACCTCACACATCATGGGGAAGTATGTTATCACCTAAAAACTACTCAATTGTGACATTTCCACAAGCTTTTGTTGAAATATACCAGTATCAACAGGTTTTTTATCCATTTCACCTCACTTCCCACATCCACTAGACCTCCTCCTAACCTCACACATCATGGGGAAGTATGCTATCACCTAAAAACTACTCAATTGTGACATTTCCACAATTGTTTGTTGAAATATACCAGTATCAACATGTTTGTTATCCATTTGACCTCACTTCCCACATCCACTAGACCTCTAAAAGTCGCTAGGAAAAATCCTAATTTTGACCCATTAAAGTTATCGCAAATAATATCCCTAAAATGTGTGTCATCGTGTGGAAGGTACCCCCAAAAGCTACACTGACCCATCAAAATCACAATTTTGATTGTTCCCAGCCCAAAATTTCTAGAAAGGGAAAGTAGTTATCAATGGAAATTTTTAAACTATAGTTGATATTCCTAGACTTGATTTTGTCATATTTACCAACTATTTTATGACCATGTCAAAGGTTTTCAACCACTACTTTTCCTATAAATAAAGGCCCGAAGTCATTCCATCCATCCATCCATCCATAGTAGGTATATGCAGCCAAAACCACACTAGATATCTTCAGGATTCCTTCCTCTTGATAGTGTTTTCTATGTTTTGTTCACTCAACCAAGGATGGGATATATACACATCAAGGAATTCACGGACCCTCCCAAGAAGGAGGCTTTGGATCCACATATTCAAAAATTCTACTCCCTAGGTGATATCTTTGATCTTTCTATTCGTTATGGAGATATTATTTGCATTATTTCAAACTATTTGTTCATGGCTATTGTTGTAATTTCTTGGTTTTCTTTCTTGTCACATGAATATAATAGGGTTTGAAACTTTGTGAAGCATATTTAGGATATGGTTTTCATGTTCTACTTTCATTTTTGTCAGGATCTAATTCATAACCATTAGATTAGTACATTGTGTACACCATTGTTGCAATTTATAACCAACACTTTGTACTGATTATGTTACTTATCTTGTGAGAGGAGTTGGCTCCATTTCCTTCTATATTCCTTGAAGTGTTCATTGAGCCAAGGCCTCTAGGTTGAACTTGATCACAATGGGTGAGATATGTTGATGTTATGGTAGCCGCGGGAGGTATTTACCTCCATGTGTAGACCTGATGAGAATAGAATATTTCGGGAAGAAAGAAGAAACCCTAATGAGTTGGCTAATAACCCTAGAAGACAAGTCGGCTCAAGAGGTTAATTTGTATTAGGTCATTAACCTCCAAGAGAAGAAGTCGACCAGAATAAATATTATATACTGAGTAAGTATGCACCCAGAATGAGAAGTATGCCCAGACAGTTACGTAGAATTAGTATAAATATAGGAGGCCAATCTTCATTCTGGAAGACATTCTCAGAACTAGAGAGCTCACTTGTTCGCACTACAGTTAGATAGTTTGTGTGCAAGTCTGGAGGAGAGATGCAGTTGCAACTGCTGCATCAAGCAGATTACATTTTGGATTGGAGTATCTCTTGGTTATGGTTTGGAATATCTGATGAGATCTTGTTTGGTGGCACTAAGTGTTTAGATACCCAAGAATCAATTGTTGGGCCTATTATTAAAACCAAGTGATCTAATTAGGTGTTGGGTGCAATAGTGAAGAGTTTTCTAAAGAGGAATACACAATAAAATATTTTGCAATATGATGTTTATAGGGAATACCTTTTAGATATTTCCTTACCTCCAACTTTAGAACTTGCCTACAACACATCATTTAGCCACACTCTCTTTCATGCATGGGTCAATGGTAAACTATTTCTTATAATTGGATAACTTTTCCCCTTTTGTGGAGATGACACTATGATAGCTCATGCCAAAGGACCCTAGTTCATTGATGATGTGGGACTCTTTATAAGGTCATGTACTCACATATGCACACCTTGTGGCATTTGTTCCCAGTAACCACATCCTCATCATTGACCTTTTTCTTACCTTTCTTAATGGATGGAATACTAGAGACATGTTAACTTTTTAAGAAAAAAAATGTTTACAAAAAAATGATATAACTGATATGATATGTGGATTCAAAACAATTTTTATTATGCAAGAGCTAGTCATCCAAAGTATGAATGTATACATGATTGTTAAAACTATGCAATTATTACTTGTTGAAGTTCTTATATGACAATACACCCCAATTAAACCATTCTTATATGTTCAAATTCCCCATCTCATATATCTCTCCATCTAAAGTTCATTTTTAAGAAAATCTTAAGAAGGTATCTATCCATATGTGAAATTATATATATTATATAATATATAAATTAGAATATATATTATATTATTTATAACTATAATAAAAACAAAAAGAAAGTACAAAAAAAAAACAAAAAAAAAAACCTAAGTTTGAAAACAAAGAAACAAAATACATATTTCAAAGTCTCGCGCGAGCTAGGAGGAGAAGGTTGAGATTAGAGTAGACAGGAGGTAGGTTGCATGAGCTAGGAGGAGAATGAGGTTAGAGCAGAGAAGAGGTAGGTCACGCGAGCTAGGAGAAGGAGAGGAGGTTAGGGCAGAGAGGATGTATTCCAAATTATAGGGGTCAAGT
>JASDQU010105467.1:76286-97132 GCA_032191745.1 Picea mariana | reverse complement strand
AAAAAAAAAAAACAAAAAAAAAACCTATGTTTGAAAACAAAGAAACAAAATACATATTTCAAAGTCTCGCGCGAGCTAGGAGGAGAAGGTTGAGATTAGAGTAGACAGGAGGTAGGTTGCATGAGCTAGGAGGAGAATGAGGTTAGAGCAGAGAATAGGTAGGTCACGCGAGCTAGGAGAAGGAGAGGAGGTTAGGGCAGAGAGGATGTATTCCAAATTATAGGGGTCAAGTTCTTGTTCATAGAAGACGTATTTTGGGTTCAAGGGACGAGTTTCCCCTTGCTGGGTAGTGACACATTCATTGGGGGTTTGATTTATCTTTGTAGGGGATGAATTGTCATTGTTGGGTCGATTTCTAAAGGAGGAGGAGGCCGTGAGCCTTGCTGGGTGCATTTTACATATAGAGGAAGGCACTCAACTCCCTTGACAACTCAAATCATGGATTGGAAGGCTATCCCAGGTGGCTGATAGGTAATTCTAATAGTCATTACAACAAAAACAAAGTTCACTTCTCCTGGAAACTAGACGATCCATCACCATTATATTACAGGCCCAAATCTGTTAGTATTGTTGCTAATAAACAAGTGTGATTTTTCTGCTATGTTTCCTTTATTCAATGATTGTGAGTTTGGTTCCCATTATGTCTATTGTCATTTATATTTTCTGTGATGAAAGAGAACAGTGAGGGCACATGAAATCTATGCCAACCATCTAAAACACTTCAAGAATCCATCTAAAATACCATAACAACAAATTGGGTAGTCAAAGAGTGTGAAATAGCCTACAGTCCAAGTGTTTGTCAAAACTCCACACTCATGAATTCATATAAAATTGCTACAATAGTGAGTAACTTCATAACAACCTCTATTGTATAATTTTCGAGATATTTTGGTATTCCTTGGTGTTTATGTGGTTTTGGGATGGAATTTGGTGCAAAATATTCACTGTTGGATGACTTTAATGTCTACAGATGGTACCCATGCATAATATTTGAGACCATAACTTTTATCTCTATAGTATATATGGTGAAGTCTCCTAGATATAAGGTTGGAAGAGTAGTTGGGCTCAAAATGTGGTGAACCCTTTTAAGAAAATTTGACAACTCATGCAAAGGATGCTAACAACTCCCCATAGTTCAAAAAGGAGCATTTACCTTACCAAAAAATACAAATGGAAAAGAATAGGGCAACCAATTGGTATCTTTCATGGTGTAGAAAGTTATTGTGTGCAAATATTTTCTTGTCTTTATTGTCATTATGATAATATTTGAAAATGACAAATTCAATATTCTTTATTTTCTTGAAATTCCATATTTGGAGAATTAAATGCACACCTTGGGAAAGGTTACTATGGATTCACATATCAAACATCATTTCTTATGCTCAATCTTCCTACTACGTGCCTAAAACTACCAATGTCTTCTTCAAATTTTAAATTTTGCCTAAAACTTGAGTATCAATTTGGTTTGAATGAGCTTTCTTAGGTGCACACTAAGGGTTCTTAATAAACATCAAATGAAGAGTGAAGAGTGGAAACTAAATTATTTTATTGCGGAATAAATCTCTTAGATCTTGATTGAAAATATTTTGGAGACTCTTTGGAGGAAACTCTTTGTATATTTATTTTAATGATATGGATGGCTAGCTAGAGTGCTCTCTTGAAGAGTTTTTCTTATGATTCGTTGCAATTGATGAATGTTCATGTATCAATGGTCATGTGAGTTGATTTCATGAGTAAGTGGTCTCTTTAAATCCTCATGGTATTTTATTTGGAATGGTTGTAAGTGTGGTGTTACTTCTCTCATAAGTTTACAATCAAACTTAGAAATTTTGCAAGCCAATAATAACATATGTAGACCAATGCGATAGGCTATGGAAAGCATGTGGAGTTTTATATCTAGAAAACCTTGAAGAAGAATGTGTTCAATGAAGTTAAAAAATAGAAAAATATTAATCACCAGGCTGGTAAAAATTACATTCAAATTTGTAGGGGCAGATACACCAAGACAATATTGGCTTTTGAAGAACTTTAGGCCTGTAGTAGTTTCTTAGCAAAGTGATGTGTACAGACTTAAAATTATCTTATTTGATCTAATGGTACAATGCTAATGTCCATTTCGATCATGGAAGTCTCTATTTCTTTTTAGGTATTGTGGCAAGACAATCTATGAACCTGGTCAAGTTATGGATTGTTATATGGAAAAATCAGAAAGCCAATGACCCCATTTGTGGTGCTTATCCTTTGGGAAAGTGGGTAGATGTGAGATCTTTGATCAGTGAAAATATAGGCCAACATGTGGATACAAGGAGGAATGTTTCCTTAGAAAATTATGACCATTGTTATTAAGGAAGAATTTTAGAAACATAGGTTTGAAATCATGATTTAAGGAATCTTTTAGGCAACATAAATTGTATTACAACAGAAATAAATTGGTTTCCTTAGCCTTTCATATTTGATCAGAATGTATTTATACCAAGTTTTGAGGAGCATCAGTTAAGAACACCATTAGCATGATGAAGTATTAACACTTTTTCATACTTAATGAAGGTAATGTAAACTACATATTTCCATGTATCTAACATCCACTAAATGTTGTTTTATCGTAAGGATATGGATCTTCAAGTCTATAAAACAACTAGCTCTCTCCCTTATATTTTTAAGGCTGCATTGGTAGGGAAATTCCATCTAAAATTAGTTGAAGATCCATTTAAAGATGAAGTTTAAGGGTTTGTAATGTTACATTCTTCATCTTGTTTTAACATTTCCATGGATGTATTTGATTGTTGAAGTTTCTCTTGCAAATTTGTTCTGATAATCTTCATCAAGGGTCATTTTTCCATAGAAAAAAAAATAAGGTTAAGGTGAAACATGTTGATGTTATCGTAGCTGTGGGAGGTATTTACCTCAACGTGTAAACCTGAAAAGAATAGAATATTCTGGGAAGCAAGAAGAAACCATAATTAGTTGGCTAATAACCCTAGAAGACATGTCGACTCAAGAGGATAATTTGTATTGGGTTATTAGCCTCCAAGAGAAGAAGTAGGCTAAAGGAAATATTATATACTAAGTAAATAGGCACCCATAGTAAGAAGTCGGCCTAGGTAGTTTTCCAGATTTAGAACAAATACAGGAAGCCAATGTTCATAACGACAGGCATTCTCACAACTATAGAAGCAACACTTGTGTGCACTACAGTTGGCCAGTGGTGCACAAGTTTGGAGGAGATTTGTTGTTGGAGTTGCTGAAACTAGCAGATTTCGGTTTTGGCTTGGACTATCTCTTGGTTATGGTTTCGACTCTCTGATCAACTCTTTTTTGGTGCGCAAGTCACATCCCAAACCATTTTGGGAACTCTTGGCAATTCCTCCTCGGGGCATAAAAGCATAACGGAACAACATTTTTGAGTTCCATGAGATGTTGCATGTTTGTTTAGGCATGGAATAGGTGACCAAATTGTCCATCTGCTCCCGATGCATGGCTTCATAAATTGGACCCCTGAATCCAAATGTTGCATTGATTCTTACTAAGCAAAGCACTAGTTATCGAAAGCGATGAAAAAACAACTTTCGAAGGGTTGGAACAGGGAGTGAGGGGTGATCTAGCTAAAATCCTATGCTAAGAATCCAAAAAAGACGATGGTTCCTCAATCCGAATCTCTGTTTTTGTTTTATACCTAGTTGCAAGTCGCATCCCAAACCACTTCAGGGACTCTTGGCAATTCCTCCTCGGGGCATAAAACCCTAACGGACCAACATTTTTGAGTTCCATGAAATGCTGCATAATTTTTTTGGCATGGACTAGGTGAAAACATTGTCCATCTTCTCTCAAGGCATGGTTTCTTAAATTGGACCCCTAAATCCAAATGTTGCATTGCTTCTTACTGAGAAAAACACTAGTTATTGAAAGCGATGAAAAAAACAACTTTTGAGGGGTTGGAACCAGGAGTGAGGGATGATCTGGATAAAATCCTATGCCAGGAATCCAAAAAAGATGACAGTTCCTCAATCTAAGTCTTGGTTTTCATTTTATGCCCAGTTGCAAGTTGCATCCCAAACCATTTCGGGGACTCTTGGTAATTCCTCCTCGGGGCATAAAAACCTAATGGAGAAACATTTTTGAGTTCCATGAGATGTTGCATGTTTTTTTAGCCATGGACTAGGTGACTACATTGTCTATCCATTCCTGAGGCATGGTTTTATAAATTGGACCCCTAAATCAAAATGTTGCATTACTTCTTACTGAGCAAAGCACTAGTTATCAAAAGCGATGAAAAAAACAACTTCTGAGGGTTGAAACCAGGAGTGAGGGATTCTCTAGCTAAAATCCTATGGTAGGAATCCAAAAAATATGACGGTTTCTCAATCCGAGTCTATGTTTTCATTTTATATCCAGTTTCAAGTCGCATCCCAAACCATTTTGTGGACTCTTAGGAATTCCTCCTCTGGGCATAAATGCCTAACAGAGCAACATTTTTTAGTTATGTGAGATGTCTCTTCCTTTTTTAAGAATGGACTATGTGACCACATTGTCCATCCGCTCCCGAGGCATGGTTTCATAAATTGGACCCCTAAATCCAAATGATGCATTGCTTCTTACTGAGAAAATCACTAGTTATTGAAATCGATGAAAAAAGAAACTTCCGAGGAGTTGGAACCGGGATTGAGGGGTGCTCTAGTTAAAACCCTATTCCAAGAATCAAATAAAGATGACAGTTCCTCAATCCAAGTCTCTGTTTTCATTTTATACCCAGTTGCAAGTCGCATCCCAAACCATTTCGGGGACTCTTGACAATTCCTCCTCGATGCATAAATGCCTAACGGAGAAATTTTTTTTAGTTCCATTAGATATTGCATGCTTGTTTAGGCATGGACTAGGTGACCACATTATCCATCCGCTCCCAGGGCACGGTTTCATAAATTGGACCCCTAAATCCAAATGTTGCATTACTTCTTACTGAGAAAATAACTAGTTATCTAAATCGATGAAAAAACCAACTTCTGAGGGGTTGGAACCGAGAGTGAGGGGTGCTCTAGATAAAATACTATGCCAGGAATCCATCAAAGTCAACGGTTCCTCAATCCAATTTTTGGTTTTAGTTTTATACCCAGTTGCAAGTCACATCCAAAACCATTTCAGGGACTCTTGGCCAATTCCTCCTCAAGGCATAAAAACATAATGGAGAAACATTTTTTAGTTCCATGAGATGTTGCAAGCTTGTTTAGGCATGAAATATGTGACCACATTGTCCATCATCTCCCGAGGCAAAGTTTCATAAATTGGATCCTTTAATCCAAATGTTGCATTGCTTCAAACTGAGCAAAACACTAATTCTCAAAAACATTGAGTATTGCAAATTCTGAGGCATGGCACCCAGGAGTGAGGGTTGCTCTAGATGAAATTCTATCCTAGTAATCCATCGTAGTTGATAGTTCCTTAATATGAGTCTCAATATTCTCTATATGCCTAGTTGCAAGTCCCATCCCAAACCATTTCAGGGACTCTTGGCCAATTCCTCATCTTGGAATAAAAACCTAATTGAATAGCATTTTTTCTTTCCATGAGATGTTGCATGCTTGTTTAGGAATGGACTGGGTGACCAAAATGTCCATCTTCTCCAGAGGCATGGTTCAAATTGGAACCCTAAGTCCAAATGTTCCATTGCTTCTTACTGAGCAAAGCACTAGTTATCGAAATCGATGAACAAAAACAACTTCTGAGGGGCTGGAATCGAGAGTGACGGGTGCTCTAGCTAAAATCCTATGCTAGGAATCCAAAAACGATGACGGTATCTCAATCCAAGTCTCTATTTTTTGTTTTATGCCCAGTTTCATGTCGCATCCCAAACCATTTTGGGGACTCTTGGCAATTCCTCCTTGGGGCATAAATGCCTAACAGAGTAGCATTTTGAGTTCCATGAGATGTTGCATGCTTATTTAGGCATGGACTATGTGACCACATTTTCCATTCTCTCCCAAGGAATGGTTTCGTAAATTGGACCCCTAAATACAAATGTTGCATTGCTTCTTACTGAGAAAAGCACTAGTTATCGAAATCGATGGAGAAAACAACTTTCGAGGGGTTGGAACCGAGAGTGAGCGTTGATCTAGATAAAATCCTATGCCAGTAATCTAAAAAAGATGGCGACTCCTTCATATGAGTCTTGGTTTTTGTTTTATGCCTAGTTTCAAGTCGCATCCCAAACCATTTCTAGGACTCTTGGCAATTCCTCCTTGGGGCATAAAATCCTAATGGAGAAACATTTTTGAGTTCCATAAGATGCTACATGCTTTCTTAGGCATGGAATAGGTGACCACATTGTGCATCCGCTCCCGAGGCATGGTTTCATAAATTGAACCCCTAAATCCAAATGTTGTATTGCTTCTTACTGAGCAAAGCACTAGTTATCGAAATAGATGAAAAAGACAACTTCTGAGGGGTTGGAACTAAGAGTGAGGGGTGTTGTACCTAAAATCCTATCCCAATAATCCATCGAAGTCTATGGTTACTCAATCCAAGTCTTGGTTTTCATTTTATTCTCAGTTGCAAGTTGCATCCCATACCATTTCAGGGAATCTTGGCCAATTCCTCCTCAGGGCATAAAAACCTAACGAAGCAAATTTTTTTTGTTCTGTGAGATGTTGCATGATTTTTTAGGAATGGAATATGTGACCACATTGTCCATCATCTCCTGAAGAATGGTTTCATAAATTTTATCCTTTAATTGAAATGTTGCATTGCTTAAAACTGAAAAAAACACTAGTTCTTGAAATAATTGAGTACTGCAAATTCTGAGGCATGGCACCCAAGAATGAGGGTTGATCTATTTGAAATCCTATCCTAGTAATCCATCCATGTCAACAGTTCTTTAATCCGAGTCTCGACATTTTCTATATGCCCAGTTTCAAGTCGCATCGCAAAGCATTTTGAGGACTCTTGGCCAATTCCTCCTCATGGCATAAAAACCTAACTGAGTAGCATTTTTGAGTTCCATGAGATGTTTCATGATTTTTCAGGAATGGAATAGATGACCACATTGTCCATCTGCTCCCCAGGAATGGTTTCGTAAATTGAACCCCTAAATGCAAATGTTGCATTTCTTCTTATTGAACAAAGCACTAGTTATCAAAATTGATGAAAAAAACAACTTCCGAGGGATTGGAATGAAGAGTGAGGGGTTCTCTAGCTAAAATCCTATGCCAGGAATCCAAAAAAGACGACGGTTCCTAAATCTGAGTCTCTGGTTTCATTTTATTCCCAGTTGCAAGTCGCATCCCAAACCATTTTGGGGACTCTTGGCAATTCCTCCCCGGGGCATAATTGCCTAACATAGTAGAATTTTTGAGTTCCATTAGATGGTGCATGCTTGTTTAGGCATGGACTAGGTGACCACATTTTCCATTCTCTCTTGAGGCATGGTCTCGTAAATTGGAACCCTAAATACAAATGTTGCATTGCTTCTTACTGAGCAAAGCACTAGTTATCGAAATCGATGGAGAAAACAACTTTTGAGGGGTTGGAACCGGGAGTGAGGGGTGCTCTAGCTAAAATCCTATGCCAGGAATCTAAAAAACATGATGGCTCCACCATCTGAGTCTTGGTTTTTGTTTTATGCCCAGTTTCAAGTCGCATCCCAAACAATTTTTGGGACTCTTGGAAATTCCTCCTTAGGGCATAAAATCATAACGGAGAAACATTTATGAGTTCCATCCACTCCTGAAGAATGGTTTCATAAATTGGACCCCTAAATCCAAATGTTGTATTCCTTCTTACTGAGCAAAGCACTAGTTATCGAAATTGTTGAAAAAGACAACTTCTAAGGGGTTGGAACTGGGAGTGAGGGGTGATGTAGCTAAAATCGTATCCCAGTAATCCATCGAAGTTGATGGTTCCTCAATCCAAGTCTCGGTTTTCATTTTATGCCCAGTTGCAAGCTGCATCCCAAACCATTTCAGGGAATCTTGGCCAATTCCTCCTCATGACATAAAAACCTAATGGAGCAAATTTTTTTTGTTCCGTGAGATGTTTCGTGATTGTTTAGGCATGGAATATGTGAACACATTGTCCATCTTCTCTCAAGGAACGGTTTCATAAATTGGATCCTTTAATCGAAATGTTGCATTGCTTAAAACTGAGAAAAACACTAGTTCTCGAAACAATTGAGTTTTGCAAATTATGAGGCATGGCACCCAAGAATGAGGGGTGATCTAGATG
This sequence comes from Picea mariana, assembly GCA_032191745.1. Lineage (NCBI taxonomy): Eukaryota > Viridiplantae > Streptophyta > Pinopsida > Pinales > Pinaceae > Picea > Picea mariana. Next base: position 88,921 of record JASDQU010105467.1, on the reverse strand, counting down.
AAATCCTATCCTATTAATCCATCAGTGGTGATGGTTTCTTAATTTGAGTCTCGACATTCACTATATGTCCAGTTGTAAGTCACATCCCAAACCATTTCGGGGACTCTTGGCCAATTCCTCCTCATGGCATAAAAACCTAACTGAGTAGAATTCTGGAGTTCCATGAGATGCTACATGCTTTTTTAGGCATGGACTAGGTGACCACATTGTCGATCTGCTCCTGAGGCATGGTTTCATAAATTGGACCCCTAAATCCAAAATTTGCATTTCTTCTTACTTAGCAAAGAACTAGTTATCGAAATGGATGAAAAAAACAACTTCCGAGGGGTTGGAACCGGGAGTGAGGGGTGATCTAGCTAAAATCCTATCCCATTAATCCATCAAAGTTGACGATTCTTCAATCCATGTCTTATTTTTCATTTTATGCCCAGATTCAAGTCGCATCCCAAACCATTTCAGGGACTCTTGCTCAATTCCTCCTCAGGGCATAAAAACCTAATGGAGCAACATTTTTTAGTTCTGTGAGATGCTGCAAGATTGTTTAGGCATGGACTAGGTGATCACAAAAAGCAAACTAAACCCCTAGTTTCATCTTTAGAGCTTATTGTAAAGGATTTGATCCAACACCTTAGGCCTATGAGATAATACCAAGATAAAGGGAAACCAACACCATTGATGAGGTCAAAAAAATTAACTATAATGAGAGAGTTGTGATAGCATGTCACTTAAGCTACAATAAGTAAGAAAATAATGCAACTTTTGTGGATAATAAAATAGAGCATGAGATGTCATCATCTTCTCCAACTAAAGTCATGCCTCCACTTGGAAATTCTAGGCATTTCCATATAAAAAGAGGAGAACCAAGTAGCAACAAAAACCACCATGAATATAGTGGAAAACTTGTAACTAAACCTTCAATGGAAATATTAGGAAAGGAACCCACTATCACAAGAATTATTATGGTTTGTGAATCCCCATGATATGCATTAGATATGTTTAGGATGACCTCCCATTCCCATAACACAATGTTAAAAGTCATCTCCAAGAAAAATATCAAATTATGATGTTTTTCTTCATAATCATGGTAGTAAATGTCATATAGAGGATCCTCATATCACTGTCCATTGGAAATGATTTGAAAAAGACTCCCCTTCTTAGGGTTCTATCCAATTCTATTATTTCAATCCTTAAAGATTATGCGCACCACCCCCATCAATATCTCTTTTGTGTTGCACAAAACTATAGTAGCCAAGATCTTGATCCTCCTGGACTAGAGAAAATGTATCCATAACAATCAAAGGGATGTGCTCCATAATTGGAGTTACTATGTGAGACCTTGAAATGCCTTGCATACCATTTCTTTCTCTCACCCTCAATACAAGCAACTGGAAACTAATGATTCAAATAAATACGACTTCCCAACACCATGCTATACCAGATCTATTGAATCGAGGGAATCAGACTTTTTCCCTGGTAGCAATGTCAATCGTTAGCTCCCAAAATTTCACTTTGAAATATGAAGTCCCACGTAACAATCAAGGAAAGCTCGATTCTACTCAAGAGTTCTCACGACCACCAAATTTTTTCAAACCACATACTACTAATATGAAAAAAGTATCATCTACTAATATTCCAAAGGGATCCACAAGGGTAGCATTGTTTCCTCCTACATCCCACATTAAAACCACATACTACTAATATTCCAAAGGGATCTTAGCAAGTGGATCCATTTCCCTCACTAGTTCCTCCATCATTTCTACATATTTCATATGAGACATAGCATGTTAGTATCTCATCTTCAGTAACTTTTGTATAGGAAACTGGTTTTTATTTTAATTAAACTCCAATCCAACTTATATTCCATTAATTGAACATAAATGAGATGTCGCACAATGACATAATGTTTACTCTAGAAACAACCCAAATGGGAAAAACAAATTCAATGGTTACTCAATTCTCATTTTGAGAATCTTTGGTTACAATGTAACTCATGGATCTTTGTGCATAGTTTCCTCTTTGGCCAAAATACCCTTTGAGAGTCGTGTCAAAAGGATGAATAGGAGATATTCATGAAGAGGTCTGGGAGATATATCTGTCGGTTCTGGAAGATGTCTTTATCCCACTTGAACTTGAGGGGGAACTCCATACGAATGATCGACTCTCCCTATGAGCCAATTAACTATCTATGATATTAGGCTTGCTCTCATTCTGCACGAAGCCTCTAAAAATTGACTCCCTCTGAGTCTATACAATATCTGGAGCCATCTTCTCCCTCTACATATGCTAACGTCCTCTGAAGTTTGATATCCTATGAACTATTATGGGAGGTTTCTCCTTCATAGTAGATCCTGACATCTGACTCCCTCTAGAATTTGGATCCTTCTGATATGGTACTTGGTGGGGCCATATGCCTCACCACTAGTGGAACCACCTGCTCCTCCTCATAATTGTGCCTCTATGTAACCTGAGAAAATTTGAGGTCATTTTCTCTTCCTTAAAGTATCACTGAGAGTTGAATTCCTCTCTACATCCTAAAAAGTGTCATGAAGACAAGTTAGCCTCTTCTTAGTCATTGCAACATCTATAGGTAGATCCATTATCTCGACTGGCTCTACTAATGCTTCCTGGTATTATGAAGGATGAACAAGTAGATAGGGATCTGTATGGTCATCCTTCTTAAAAATCATTTTTTTTTAAATAAATATATGTTCTCGCAAGAGCGATGACTGCTAGAATTGTTGCGACGAAATTGCTATACAAATCACAAAAAATTGTATAGAAATATCATCGCAAAATGCCCTATTCTCGTCGCTCTTGCGATGATCACTTCTATATCTAATTCGTTGAAAATTTCTCTGGATTGTTGATCTTGTGAAAATATGCATATATTGTCGAGCATGCGACGATCTCCCTATATTTTTGCTCTGGCGACGATCTCTCTAACATTGTCTCATGTGTGACGATTTTCCTCCTTTGACTCTCTTTCGTCGATGTCCCTAGTGTCGTCTCTCTTGTGACGTTGTGTCAAGTTCATCGCATGTGCCATGTCACATGAAGTGACGTTTGGAAGACCTTAGATTCCTCGCAATATCCACGACATAACATCGCAAGAGCGTTGAAATAACCATCGTAAAATGACCCAAATTGCTAGTGCGAGAACCGTCCCGATACCCTTAATAAACCTAATTTCCTAAACCATGTAATTGGTTTTCTCTAGTACTTTATAATGTGGCGAAGACATCGATCTTATGCCAAAATGATAATAGCTTCATAACTTTAGTAAGAAACATTACTCGTTCATTAGAATTCTTGGAGAGGTATGAAGTGTATTCCATTTTAGAGTATGAAGAACTCTCGTTTTAAAATAATAAGAACCCATTATGTAAGAATGCTATGGTTGGGATATTTTACGAGATTATATTATGCATGATTAAGTGTACTTAATGTTATGAAGTAAGATTTGTAATTTCCATGTTAGAGTTTATGCACGAAATAATCGTAGACAAGGTTGACTTGACTTGTTGGGTAAGGGTGGGGGTAAAACCATGTATACATATAATCATTATTTCTCTTGTTATTAAACACTCATGTTATATTGTCATGAAAGGATCGTTGAAATTTCTTAAATAAGGAAATGCTAGATTCTCATGATAGTTGTTCACTGTGTTGCACCATTAAATGAATGTTGATGTATGATTGATTGAGTAGATGGGTTTTCATACGCCATTAAATAATGTTGATATATGCTTGACTGAGTAACTAGACCTCGTTGCGCTTTGGAATAATGTTAATGAATAGATGATTAAGTGATTAGATTTCTTGGCGCCAAGTATTAAATGTTGGTGTATGATCGATTATGAATTTTCTTAATCTTTCGTATTGAAATTAACATTGATGTATGATGAGTTATGTAATTATGCTACTCTTTCACTTTTAGATATAATGATTGACATATGATTGATTAAGACCTTATAATCTCTTGTGACATTTAAAATAAAGTTGACTACTCTTGCGCCCTGGAATTAATGTGGTTGTATGATTGTTATAGAAATTAGTTAGAATACTTGCATGCCATGATATAGATGTTGATGTGTGACTGATAAGTTCATCATGACTCTTGCACTTGAATAATTGATGATTAGGTTTATTGATTTGATCTAGTCAATTTCGTCTGGATTGGACTAGTGGGCTCTAGAGACCTCCTTGTTCCTCAGAACAGTAGCCAGCCCTGAGACCTTAAATGGTCAAAATCAATCAGATGAATCGAGGGCTTGAGAATTTCTTATCTGTCTTGGAGGTCCTAACCATATAGGATAGTTTGGGTGGGTAGTTATTTATCATTCAGAGATATGGTTGATCATTATTATATTTTCTTCGGTTGATTATGATGTGTTGAGCTACATCACTATGTATGTTTATGTGTTGATCAGGTGTTGCTATCATTTATGTTAATCTGTTGGCTTGTGTCGTTATTGATTACTTTAATGTGTTGCTTGTAAGGCTTTTAATTATGATGTCATGATGAATATGCATTGTTGTGAATTGTGTTGATGTTATTTTCCTAATGATTTAAAAAAAAAATTACCTATTGTACTTTGTTGTGTCGTAATGGCAGGGTAGTTAAATATGGTATCAGAGTGGGTTCAAGCCTGTGACTGTGGATCTTCACGCCTTCCATGGTATTGAACACTTGATTAATAACTTATTGCTAATTAGAATTGAAATTGTTCGTACAGGTAATATTGTATAGAGGACACCATGGAGGTAGATGAGGTGGTGCTAGGGGAAGAGGTGCGATACCTCCAGTAGAATCCACGCCATAGGGATCTAACTCCCAAGGAGAAGAGCATGTCTTTTGATAGGAGAATATTTTTTTTGGGGATTTGGTTGGATTGTTGAGGTCCGTTCAGAGGATGTCAAAGGCCTTGATTAACTAACTAGATAGAGGAGACTACAGAACTTGTACTATTGTGCTAGCCCACTATCATCTACAAAGGTGTTTATGTCATGTCCTTCTTTAATATTGTGCATATATCACAGCTTGTCATATTTGATAATATGCTTGCATATCGAAATGTTAACTCATATATTTTCTCTATTGCCTATGCGTTTGAGAAAAAATTGCGAGCCGAAAACACCCTTCATGTTGGAACATGGTTTACATTTGGTCCACAAAACTACTATTGAAATAAAATAATATGAATAGTATCGAAATAAATATAAAAAAATTATCTTTAAACTTGAACCTGAGTTTTTTGAGCTCTAGGTATATTCCACAGCTGAGAATTTTTTTCCCATAGTTAATGTCTATGGCCGCGAGTTCCCGGATTGGCGCTATCAAACTCTCATGCCCCCTGTTTCGTGATATACATCTTACACCCAAAAATTGCATGATCTACAATTCAAGCTCAGACTCCTTGAACTTGCAGGATTCACTTTACCTATGATGAGTCTATCTGGGTTCATCTGACCACCTCGCCTTTACATACTTAGTTGATTCTTCATCTCTTGTTGTCACAAATTTGTGGGTTCATGGACTCGTAGGTTGACCAAAGTTTGAAAGAATTTATCGTTCCCATCCATCCCTTCCACCTTCATACACTTCCCAATGCAAATTAATTACTCTTTTATTAGTGAAAACTCACCACACAAGTTCGAAAATACTATCATTAATAATCGAAAAGCTCGAGGACATCTCCCATTAAAATGCATTAAACTAAGATTTACGAGAGATTATATTATCATCCTCCAGTGTTTATTTTAAATACTATCATGACAAAATTACTGTCACATGTTTAAATACAAACAAATGCTCATCAAAGCATTATATTTTCTCACAAGCACCTAAGATGCACCCCATTCACCTGATATCGAATTGGCATAGGTCAATATTATGGGATCTGAATTTTTTTTTTGTGGATCTTGAACTTGGAAAAATTGTTGTTTACTTTATTTTTTTTAAGTGATTATGCCCAGCCTTCCCATACTTAGTTGTTTATTCACCTCATGTTGTCACAGATTTGTGGTTTCCTGGGCTCCCAGATTCACAAAAGTTTCAAATCATTTTTCTCTCCCATCCATCCCATTCACCTTCATGCCCTTCCCAATGCACATTAATAATGCATTTATTAGTGACAACTCACCACACAGATTCAAAAATATTGTCATTAATAGGTGAAAAGGTTGAGGACATCTCCCGTTAAAACGTATTAAATGAAGATTTACAGGAGATTATATTATCATATTCTAGCTTTCATTTTAAATACTATCAGGAGAAAAGGAACATTCTGATGAACTTATGGCTGGAGCTTGACAAAATTTCTGTGGAGATACGTTGAATATTTTTGGGCATGATGATCAGAGTTTTAAGTGGTCCAGAGCTTATGACTACTACTCGTCCACTTCTTCCCAGAAGGAATTTATCTGGACAACTGGAATTGCGCGAGAAGGTTGTTTCCATGAATTTTTTGACTATAAGGAGTTGGTCACCTGGTGCGCCAAAAATTATATTCTGAACCAACGAATTATCTAGTTGCGGGACCATTCTTGAGTCTCCCTATCACCTCAAGTGTTTCAAAAGATGTTAAGACTTCTTGAGCCAACACTTACTTTCAAGGGTGAGGATTGTAGGGATTTATTATCTTTTTGTTCAACATTTTTGTACTTTGATAAGTGTTAATTTCCATCTATCATCGAAAACTTGGGTTTTAAAATGCCTTCCTTGTAATGTTCTTGGTCATCCACATCCAAGACAACTTAGATATGCCATTCATGCCCAATTGAAAGACGAGGGAGTGGTTTTATGTGATGTCATCTTTGGGGGAAAAAATTATGTTTGCCAATAAAAGCTTAGACAAAAAATTCAAGTATATTATGATTGGTATTCTTCATGTATTCGATCGTTTGGTTGTTTGAAAGGCCTGCCTGAAGATTTGTATGTTGAAATTCTTTGTTTTATTGCTGAAAATTGGAAGGGACTTTCAAGTCACCTACAAAATGCTCCTTTGTTGAAGTATATAGCTTCTTCCAACAACACAGATTTGGAAAGTGTTTCAAATTCTGTAGACCACACCAGAATTTATCTTTCACCAGAGGAGTCACACATATCATGGCTTACAAAATGGTTTGGAATATTATGAAGTGACACCAAATATTACTCCATGCCCGAGTATACTCAGATGGAAATTATAAATTTGGATCCTCACGAAGGTGATAAATTGTAAGAGTGGTTGAATCAACATCCTAAAATTACATAACTTTCTATCTCAAAGTTTGTTGAGCAACTTCTGGATTTAGTAACAGGTTTGACAGAAAGTCATCTTCTATCTCAAAGTTTGTTGAGCGACTTCTGGATGTAGTAATAGACTTGACAGAAAGTCATCTTCTATCTCAAATTTAGTTGAGCGACTTATGGATGTAGTAATAGAATCGACATACAATCAACTTTCTATCACTACTGCACTTTTTTTGCACTATTCCTATGCAAATAATTACATCTGGGTCGAAGAGCTTACCACTATTTGTAAGAATATTCTCCTAGTAGTTGAAGGTGGGTATTTAATCGAGGAACGAGGCTCTCAAAAGTTTCTCATCCATGCATCAACGAGTAACTAGGGAAATTTAATCGAAATGAATTATGGACTATGGACTTTGCAACACTTTCTGAAGATTACTTTATACTACCACCTTCTGCAGGAAGTTTGACGTATTCAGGTAATGATTTGGATTCTGAAGATCACCTTTTACTGCCACCTTCATGTAATGATTTTGTTTCATTCTTTAGAAGAAACCTTGATGTAGTAGATATTCCAGAGCTATTTCCATCGAATATCAATCTTATTGTTGATTCCCATGCTTTGAATAAGGATAATGCATTTATTTTGTTGCAGTAGATCTGATATTTGAAAAAAATGGAAGTTGCTCGATTCTTGAAGTATTAACTTGTCTGGTTCAAAAAAATCACCATCACCTCACTGCAAACATCTCTTGAGTTGTTCATCAGTATCACGGGTCGATAAGCACATAGTGTCTTCCTGATCATATAGTGCTTCCATCCCCAGCTTGGGTTTGCACGGATGCTTTTATTTCTATCTTGTTTCTTTCTCCTGATGGTGGATCGTTCTAACCCAACTAACATGATGGAAATAAACTAACTCTAAGGAGTTTAATCGCTTCCCGAGATCTTGAATAATGTTACTAGTTTTTTTTTAAATGTGTATGGTGATTTAAGAGATTATATCTTAGATTATATCTTTACAAGTAAACATTTATGGCAATTAATATTCATTTGTAAATATTGTTGTGCTTTCAAAATGAACCTATGATTTTAATGATAGTATGTTGCCATTAATTATAATATTATAGTATTATAATAATATAATCAATGATAATAGAAATTATGTTTTTTATAATATTTTGTAACAATTAATTATTATATCGTAATTGTATCATCAATCAAAATATATAAAAATAAATAATATACAAGGAGTATTTAAAATTAAAATTTTATTAAATTTTAAATTTGAGATTTTATCATTTAAAGTTTTGAATTTTGAAATAAATTCAAAATTAAAAAAAATTAAGAAAAAATGTTCAAATGCAGAAAGAACTAACATCATAATCAAATAGTTTTTTTTCTAATACCAAAGGGAATTTTGATAAAAAAATAAAATTCCTTTGAATGATATTTATCGTGGTGAAAATACTAGGTACTATAGATATAATAATTATAACCCAATCAAGAACGGGCTTTGACGAAATGATTACTCTTGGTCACAAATCATTACAAATCCTACTTGTGATGGAACTATACCCACATAAAACTTAATTAAGTACTAAGTTATTTGGAAATTATTATTTATCTTAAGTACTAAGTTATTTGGAAATTATTATCTACCTTGTGTCGTGAGTATTGGATAATACCTTGTTTCATGAGTTTAGGATAATAGGATAATAATGAAATGAATGGTAAGAAATATTTGTTTCATGAGTTTTGGATTTTGGATAATGATAATTAAATTATTTTTGTATTATGAAAATACTATAATAATTAATAATAACAAAAAGTATTAAATTTTGTATAATAAAATGAAAATTATAAATTTACAATTAAAGAATTTTAAATAATTAAAATGTAAATAAGAAAAAAAAAAAAGATTTGAAAATTTCGCATGTATTTGTTTTTATTCTATATAAAATTTTAGTGATACTTAAAATTTTAAAATACTTTTAATTTTAAGTTTCATTCAAGTATTTGTAGAATATTTATCTATTAAATCTATAAAAAAAATCCATCTTATAAAATAAATCTCAATCTTAATTACTTTTATATCTCATATGGTAATCATACTAAAATTGAAATAAAAAAACATGTTTTAAAGTATTATTATTTTTTTTAAATATTAAAATATATTAAATCCATCATAAGAAACAAATCTCTCGGAAGATTCTATGTTTCATATGTTACATTGTTTGGAACTTAAAATGATACTAAAATCATATTAAAATAATCAAAATATATTTGGGTAATCATATTAAAATAATGAAAATTAAATAAGAAGAAAAAATACCATCACTATATTTCTTACAATTTAACTAATTTGATCGAAAAGATTAACGTTCAAGAGTTTTATGGAGCTCAATAGAAAATTAGACATTTAATCACAAAGTGCGAGCTTATGACTACTAACAATGTAAAACTAGTTGTTGAGTATATTATAAGAGAATAGAAGAGTAAACATGTAAATAATTATTATTTTATATTATTTACTATTGCACACAATATTGCACATATATAGTTGGAATTAGATCCAACTAATTCTAAATATGTATGGATATGGAGGTTGAGAGAATATCTCTACAATCTCCAAAAAAACCTCAAACCTATTTCAAACATAGTATACAATATTAATGGAAGCATTATCTCTAACACTCCTTTCAATGCTTATATTAAAAAACTTACAATACTAAATCACAAATTACAAAACAGAAACTACAATACTGAACTTTGTACGAGTCTTCATTAGCACTTACACCTACTCTGCAATCTCACGGACTACGCTCTTTGTCCATCACATCTTTGAGCTTCCCACTTGACTCATTTAAAATACAATTGCTTCTGACCATTATTAATGTATTTATAAAATCAACACCACAATTATATAAAAAAATAATTTAAATATTAAATATATTCCATAGTCAATCATACAAAATAATTTCTAACATATAAGGATATAATACTACAACCAGTAGTTTTGTCCTTGGGTTTTCTAATCACCCAGTAACACAAACCGTAAGAAATTATAAACACAATTAAATTAGTGATGTGCTCGCTTGGCACCGAAGAATGTCAAAAACCGCCAATTTAAAATATGATACTTTGTTATATAATTGGTTTTCCACATTTGATTTTTATGAAATAAAAAACTAATATTTTTCAATAACAACTCAGTCAAAACAGTGCAAATTAAAATATGATAACACAGAGGACATTTTGTCAGTACACAATAAATTGGCAACTCGTGCAATATGCGCTATGCAACTTTCCTCCGATCATTTTAAATAAGGCCCTTGGGATTCTAGTTGGCATGCTATGAACCCGCAAAATTTCCATGCTAATTGAAGAGGATAGAAGAAATGATAGCTGTGTGAGGTTCCTCACACAAACAAATCAGCGGTCTAATCACACACGCGACGATCTGGAGGTATCTCGTTCGCTCAAAGATGTATCTGATGGTGCCCTCCACGCCTCGAATTTGACGGGCTACATCCCGTCTTTGGTCTCCCAACCCATATTTGACACGGGGTTATAAAAATTACATGTCAGTATTGACTTGTACTAAAATTATTAACTTTTCAAATTGACTTGTAAATGTTTAAAGTACTGGTAGAAAACTTGTATAGGTATTAGGATTACCTGGGTATGCAATATAGCTTATAGGTATTAGGATTACCTGTATATAATATAGGGCAAAGAATAGGCCCAAGATTTGGAGGCTAGAGATTGGGTTATAGGCAGGGAAGTAGTTGTATAGGAGTAAATGTTAATGGCTATCTCAACAACATCTTGCTCTCTGACCAGAATCCATTCAAGAACTTTCGGATTTGTTTGGAGAAACACCACTTCAAACCCTCATTTAGCATTAGCCACCAGGTTGTCTATTCAAAGGATTGCTTTCTCATTTGTCCATAACAAGAAGCACGAGGATCTGAAAAATCATTGTACAAAACCATTCTTTCACATCTGCTGGTGGTTAGACTCGGTTAGACCAATTTAACACTTATAAATCTATAGAAAACGTAAAATAACATGCATAAGAAACAAACGCCTTTCATCAAAAATACACTTAACATGCAAAGTAATTTTGAAATTCCAGGCCTGGTGCCCTCCCTTTAACCAACAACACACTCTTTTCACGTTCTTAGCAGTGGCTTCAGGTTAATAACGATTTCTGTAAGGGTCTTCTTTCGTTTTCTCTCCGCATAACCTTCTTTACATAGTTATCTATGGTAATAAAACGGTGAATTCAAACTCACCACAGCAGACAACGCTTTTCGCACCAGAAAATAAAAGCACTTCACTCTCACATACACATAGGGTCTCCCGTGAGGGAGTTACTCATATTACTCATAGCTGCAACCCACTCTGATATCATATACGAAAAATATACGTTAATATATTAATACATATTTAATTTATTAATTAATAATAAGTGATTCTCAATAAATTTATTAATTAATAATAACTTATTATTAATTATTAATGACAAAATCACTTTATAAATATAATAAATAATGAATTAATATTTTATTAATAATTATATTTCTTTTAATATTAATAATTAATAATTATAGTAATAATAAAACATTATTATTAATAAAAATAATATTTTATTAATAAAAATAAAATATTGCATTATTTATAATTTTTAAATAAAGTATTGTATTATTTATAAAAATAAAAATACAATAAATATAATAATGTTTTTATAAAAAATAATAATAATAAAAATAAAGTAGATTAATTAAAATAACTATTAATTAGTACAAACTGCAATTATTAATTAATAATAACTCATTATTAATAGCAACCACCACTTTAAAAATATTAATAATAATGAGTTTTTTTTAATAAATATAATAATAACATTAATATTAATAAAGAATAATTAATAATAATTATATTAATATTATAACATTAATTAATAATATTAATAATACTTGAGTAACAAAATATTATTAATATTATAAATTAATAAGAAAATTGTATTTATAATATTAATAGTAATTTATTAATATTACTAAAGTATTATTAATATTATAAATTAATGTAACTACCCTAATTGGATACATGCTTAAGATCTTAAAGTAAAATTAATTAAAAGAAAATGATTGTGATTAACTAAGTAATACTCTAACTATAGACCACATTTAATGATCTGAGAATTATAATTTAAAAGATCAATGAAAATGTTATAAAATGGTGGTGTATGCAGAGAGGGATAGCCATGGATCCCGAAAAGATAAAACATTAAAACACGACAAAGGACGGAGGACGGGGGTGGTTGTGAAGTAATTGCGTGAGTTAGCAGGGAGGAATAAGGGAAGGGAAGAGGGGGATGTGCGCACCATTCAAC
>JASDQU010105467.1:14367-35887 GCA_032191745.1 Picea mariana | reverse complement strand
TAACATGGTTGGATTTTTTGTCCCTGCAGGTTTCGAACCGGTGACTTTAACAACACGAAGTGGCTTAACAACACACTCTGTCACCGACTGTCCTACACCTCGGGGACCATTTCTTACATATGTTAAGATGTAGTAATTTAAACCATTTAAGTTTTGGAGTTTTAGGTACTTTTTTTTATCAATTTTCTTCAAAATCTGTTTATATAATTAAAAATGTAATTTAAACTATTAAAAGTTGTGATTTCATTAATAATTATATTATTAAATTATTAGTTTGTAAAAGATAGAATATAAGAATGGAATAACCAATGACATTTTTTTAAAGTAAACACTGCATAATAAATATAAGTTAATTATACACATAATCAAAGAATAAATTGAATCCTTCATATTACTCCATCTTGTTACCATAGTGTAATTAGAATTTTTTCGTGGTAATCAAAAACTTATGATTAAGAAGATTTTATATACAATAAATAGAATTAAAGAAAATACTCTTTCGCATTCCAATAACAAACGATATCTCAACCTCCTAACTAGATACCCAAAGAGGTTCCCCTTGGTGGCCAACTTTTTAAAGGGATTATGGTCCTTTAGTCCATGGAAGTAGTAAGGATTGACAAATTGAGAGCTGATTGAGAGCTCTTTCTTGATTACCCAGACGTTCCCCTTGGTGGCCAACTTTTTAAAGGGATTATAGTCGTTTAGGCCATGGAAGTAGTAAGGATTGACAGATTGAGAGTTGATTGAGAGCTCTCTCTTGATTCTATCTTTGTCTGGGTAATTCTGAAAATAAACAGGACCTCAACCTGCTAACTAGCTACGTAGAGGTTCCCCTTTCTAACCAACTTCTTAAAAGACTATGGTCATTTAAGCCATGGAAATAATAAGAATTGACTGATTGAAAGATCTTTCTTAATTCTATATTTGAAAAGAAAATTTATGAAACAAAATCATTTTTACACATAACACTTAACCCTTATCATTTGAAACTAGAGTAGCTCCTACCTATTTCCTTGTCTAGACAATTAATCTCGTTACTACATGTTCGTGAACCTTGTCTCCTCTCACTTTTTTAAGAAGTAACTCAACATTTTTACCATCTAGGAAAGCCATATATTATTGTGATTTTTTTGTTCACCCTGTTAAGGATATGTGATGATATTTTATATTTTCTAATTCTATCCTTATGAGTTTGAGTCGTTTCCTTTTTAGCTGTTTTGGTTGTAATTTGGATGGGAATATGTATCTTTTATTTACAATCAAAGAGCCATTCCATGGAATCCATACTCTTCCTTACTTTCTCAAGCTCACATATCATCGTCGATATCTTTGTTTTGATTTTGATTTTCCTTTCCATAAGAATCTGGATCACTCTCTATAGAAGAAAAAGTTAAACTATGAAAAAAAAAGTTAAGGTCTAGTGCGACTCTATAATACAAACACTCACTATTCTGGTTATTGTCTATTTCCTTTCCTAGTGTGGGTTCAGAGTAGAAATCATAGCAAGGCCCTTACATTTGGGAAAGAAAGGAAGTATTTGACACAACCCCCTTATTTTGTTGGCCTTAGGCACCTGCAGTCTTGTCAAGTCATCTACTGGAATTGGAGTTGGATCTCTATTTTCACTAACAAAATGTCCACGGAGTCTCTTTTTCCAATAAGTAAATTTGTGTGATAATGAATTGAACAACTTAGAATAGAATTCATTCTTCCACATAGAATCACATTTTTTCTCTGACATATATAATCTAATATAGTTAACTATTTATCATTAAACAATAGCCAACAACAATTTGAATAATTGTTTTCCAATTTTTTATTTTTTTTATATACACTTCTATGTCATTTCCTCCTAGATTAAGTGGAAAGGGTCTCCATTGTCCTTCGAGGTTAATAATGACATGATAGCAATGGGAATGTCAACATGAGTTGTTTGTCCCATAAGAAATGTAGTGTCCTCTAGTACTTATTAAAAATAATAACTCATCAAAATGAAAAAGGTTGTTAGAACTTTTAAATAATATTATGTTGTTGGGGTGGCATAATATTGAGAGAGTAGATCCCTAGTGGTTTTAGAAGTCCAAGGTACAATGGTTTATATGTCCTAAATTACCAACACATATGTGTCTTCTTGTGTGAAGTGTAACATCCCGATCTTGTGAGCATGCGTTATTCACTTATTTTTTGAGGACACTTGTGTGAAAGTGATCCTGTTATAGTACATGGTTGTGGTTTCGCTGATGGATTTTTATGATGATGTTGATGGATTATGATGTTATGTTATTTGTTATATTGCGTATTGACATATGTTATTGACAAGTTCTCTGAGTGTGCAGGACACTTGACGGATTGTGGATGTCGAGGGCATCAATGGGCCTCCTTGGACTTCGGATTGAGTTAGGGAGTGAATTGTATTGGTTTGAGTATTTCATTTATGCATATGTGATATATGATTGATTATATATTATGATGTTGTCTATGGACCATTGACAATGTTTCCTTGATGAATGCAAGTTGACGATTGCTTGTTAATATGAATCACATCAGGAGTAAAGGATCCATGCACATACACCAGATATTGAGGGAGAGGTGTGGTAGCAGCCCTGTCACAGCCTACTAGTGCTCTCACTATAGATCGAATTGTAGGTTAATGATTACCTAGTTTGAGAGATCCACGATGTCATGAGGGAAGACTCAGATAGTCACTCACGAAGATTTATAAGGCGAGCACAATAAGGCAGGTTCCTTATTCCTTAGAAGTCCTTTGTCTCTCACAAGGTCACCTAAATGGAGTGTTAACTCCAAAGGTTGAAAAAATACCAAAACCAGTCAAAGGTGAGTGGCACCCTTGGAGCACAGAGTGTGTCTTGAAGGGCACGTTGTGTAGTTAAAAATTTGAATCAAAGGTAGGTGGCACCCTTGGAGCACAGAGTGCATCTTGAAGGGAACATTGCATAATTAAACATGAGTCAATGAATCTAGGTGGCCTAGAAAATTTTGAGCGGATATTAAACCTTGTAAAAACTTGAGCACTCTTGAACTAATTAATTAATTAATTAAACAATGAATTTGGTAATTGTAACCCCAATCAAAATATAAGCCTATTCTACATTTTAAGCCTAAGTCTAAGGTCTTATAAAAAGGCTAAACTATAATTATTAGCTCAATTGATTTAGGAAGGAGGTAAATTCAATTAAGAAATTAAGAAAAAGGAAATAATTCTAAAGAATTAATATTATACTCATATGTGCAAGAAAATGCCAAAATGAAATTTAATATAAGAAAGGAATAAAACATGAAAGAATTATGCAAATATATAAAAGAATCTAGAGTCTAGTTAACACTAGTCTAACTATAAAACCATCCTATTTTAACTTCACTGAGTTTTAGAAAGACGTCAGTCATTAATTGGAAATAAGGGGAATAATTGGACAACTAGGAGTGATTTCAGGAGCGCTTTTAGGATGGGTGAGGGAAATTGAATTTTAATTAAATTAAATTGTGGATTTACTTGTGCAACTAAGGGAATGGGTGACAAGTGTACGAGGGGAGTAATTCCTAATTAATTTAAAAAAAAATGAATTCAATGTGCAAATGATAAGGTGTCACTAAGAAAATTCTATAAAACAAACGCTGAGATGAGTAATGGATCACACGGGGTATGAGTAATGTTATGTTGTAGAAATTCTGACTGGTTTTAGTTGTGAGAGTTGCGATACCCATCTTGTGAGAGAGAGTGGTGGTTCTACCTTGCAAGGCAACCTAGGAGCTAGAGTGAGTTATGGTTGTGTGTGTGGCCCTTTTGCGACTCAGGGGGTTAAGGGGGAGAATAGTACCCCTAGAATTAGATGGGAGGTACCAATGAAGTCTCAATGGTTAGCAGAAGGGTGATCGGGAGAAGTGTCGCTACAAAAGGACATCTTCGGTTTCAAAAAATTTCACCGCCAGTTACGGTATTTTTGATCTTTTAATTGTAATAGTTAATTTACCGATAACACCAAGAATACTAATTTGATTGGTGCAAGTAGAGGGAAACTTAATTTATAATTCTAAAAAGGTCAAGAGATTTGTATGGACCTTTTGTCGTTGTATGAACAAGCAACCAGTGAGCTCTCTATTTAACGAATGTGGGAGCCCCGGTCCTTTCAGAACTGGCCCTCCATTTGTCGCTCCTTTGGAGATGATGTGATGGAGAGTTCTTCAGTTATTGTTCTGTCTGTTGATAGATATCTTTCCCCACACAAACTAACAATGTTCGAATCTTAGTAATCAATTTTGGATTCGTAGAGAGATTTTCTTTGAGTTAACTAACCTAACAAAAATAACCTCTTCTAATTCGACCAAAAACACTATTGAAGCATTTTTAAGACATAAGATTAAAAGTAATCTAAAATAATCAGAGTTGAAATTGTAAATTTATAAACAATTTTGTAAATTTTTAGATAAATATTATAAGATCTACCATAAATAATAAAAAGAAATCTCAACCTGGACAAGGATTTAAATACTATTTTGAAGGACATGAACATCTAATTCAGTAGGGACAGTTCATGTGCTCATCCGTGATGTCACAATGCGCTCAGCACAGAAAAATGAAAGTTGCAAGGATTGGATGATATCTCTCACGCACAATCTTATCTTAAGGGGACCAACGACCTGTGTTCTCGAATTCAGAGTGTCGCCATAGAATTTCAACTAGGAATAAAGGAGATGTAGTAGAATAGTTGTCGAAAAAGTAGCCGATCAAATCCGTGGAGTGGAAAAAGAAATTCGTAATGGCCTATCATATTAAAGAAAACCTCCCCTTGGGATTGGATATAGATTCAGACTAACACATGTTTTCAACAAGGCATTCACACATGCAATCATTAAAAATTTCCATTAGTGGATCGTCTAGGTGCGGGGCATGGAATTTCCTTTTTTGGTATGAATGATTCCATTGAACGACTTCTAGATCATTCTGGCATTTACATCGATGGTTGCATCAAATAAATTATATGCCTAATCAAGTGACAAATAAGAAACCGGTTCTAGAACATTTTGGCATTTACAACATTGAATTTAGGGTAATTTTAGATGTAATGGTGTACACACAATATAGATCATTATGCAATTTACAGCATCGAATTTAGGGTATTTTTAGATGTAATGGTGTAAGAAAAATATAGAGCATTTTGGCATTTACACCATTTAATTTAAGGTAATTTTAGAAGCAATGGTGTGCACAACATATAGAACTGAATATAGAGCATTCTGGCATTTACACCATTTAATTTAAGGTAACTTTAGATGCAATGGTGTACACAACATATAGAACAAATGCTTTGTAACTCAGAAGTTACTTTAGATGTAATGGTGTATGCTCAAAAACAATTTTTGTAATTTTGGATGTCAAGGGCATCAATGGGCCTCCTTGGAATCTGGTTTGTGTTAGGGGCTTAATTGTATTGGTTTGATTATTTCATTTAGGCATATGTGATATATGATTGATTATATATTATGATGTTGTCTATGGACCATTGACAATGTTTCGTTGATGAATGAAGGTTGACGATTGCTTGCTTCTGACTCACATAAGAAGTAAAGGGGCCATTCACATACACCAGATATTGAGGGATACGTGTGGCAACATCTCTGTCATATCTTACTAGTGCTCTAACCATCGATCGAATTTTAGGTTAATGATTACCTAGTTCGACAGATCCATGGTGTCGTGAGGGAAGACTCAGACAATCACTCACGAAGATTTATAAGGGGCGCGCAGTAAGGCAGGGTCCTTATTCCTTATAAGCCCTTAGTCTCTCACAAGGTCACCTGAATAGAGTGTTAACTCCAAAGGTTGAACAAATACCAAAACCAGTCAAAGGCGAGTGGTGCACTTGGAGCACAGAGTGCGTCTTGAAGGGCACGTTGTGTAATTAAAAATTTGAATCAAAGGTGAGTGGCACCCTTGGAGCACAGAGTGTGTCTTGAAGGGAACATCGTGTAATTAAACATGAGTCAATGAATCTAGGTGGCCTAGAAAACTTTGGGTGAATATTAAACCTTGTAAAAACTTGAGCACTCGCGAATTTATTAATTAATTAATTAAAGAATGAATTTGGTAATTGTAACCCCAATCAAAATATAAGCATATCCTATATTTTGAACCTAACTCTAAGGTCTTATAAAAAGGATAAACTATAATTATTAACTCAATTGATTTAGAAAGGAGGTAAATTCAATTAAGAAATTAAGAAAAAGGAAATAATTCTAAAGAATTAAGATTATACTTATATGTGAAAGAAAATGCCAAAATGAAATTTAATATAACAAAGGAATAAAACATGAAAGAATTGTGAAAACATATAAAGGAGTCTAGAGTCTAGTTAACACTAGTTTAACTACAGAACCATCCTATTTTAACTCCACTCAGTTTTAGAAAGACGGTATTCATTAATTGGAAATAAGGGGAATAAAGGGACAACTAGGAGTGATTTTAGGAATGATTTTATGATGGGTGGGGGAAATTGAATTTTAATTAAATTAAATTGTGGATTTACTTGTGAAACTAAGGGAATGGGTGACAAGTGTATGGGGGAGTAATTCCTAATTAATTTTTGAAAAATAAATTAAATGTGTAAATGAGAAGGTGTCTCTAAGAAAATTCTATGACTAATGGATCACACGGGGTATGAGTAATGTTATGTTGTAGAAATTATGGCTGGTTTTACTTGTGAGAGTTTGATACCCATCTTGAGAGAGAGAGTGGTGGCTCTACCTTGTGAGGCAAGCTGGGAGCTAGAGTGAGTTATCGTTGTGTGTGTGGCCCTTTTGCAACTCAGGGGGATAAGGGGGAAGAATAGTACCCCTAGCATTGGCTGGGAGGTACTGGTGAAGTCTCAATGGTTAGTAGAAGGGTGATCAGAAGGAGTGTCGTTGTACAAAGATTTCTTCGGTTTAGAAAAATTTCACCGCCAGTTACAGTATTTTTAAGCTTCTAATTGTAATAGTTAATTTATAAATATTTATGTAATTTTATTTATAACTATAGATTTATGGAAAAAGATTATGTGATATGAATTTCGATGATTGTTCTTCGACTGTGGGACATTTCCTTGGTGCATCGATTGCATGACCTAAATAATTTCCTTAAGATTTCAATAAAATTACCTTAAATGATAATTTGTATAGCTTTTCTTTATGTATCACAATTTTTGAGTTAAGTTTCTTCATGCACAGTGAACATCCTCACACTCCTCTGCGTTTTTAACCAAGAAAATTCCCTTTCCATTGTTCTTTCACACAACGAACTCACTCTGCAAATTCCTATGTGTTTTCCCTGAGAATTTTCTCTGCGTTTCTCCTTAGGATTTAACTCTGCGTTGAACCTAGCATTTCACCCATTACTTGTGCGTTCTTTCATGAGAATTGTTGTACATTTTTCTTGAAGATTTCACTCTACATTTTACATGCATTTTCGCTCAGCAATGTTATTCTCCTGGCGAACTCTCTTTAAAACCCTCTGCATTTATTTTGTGCATGTGAATGGC
Source organism: Picea mariana (assembly GCA_032191745.1). Lineage (NCBI taxonomy): Eukaryota > Viridiplantae > Streptophyta > Pinopsida > Pinales > Pinaceae > Picea > Picea mariana. Next base: position 28,352 of record JASDQU010105467.1, on the reverse strand, counting down.
TCATTGGGGAGAATCTCTCCTAAAACCCCCTGAGGTTTCTATCTGCAATTTTCATTCTCTTTTTTTATTGACTTTTACCCCTTACTCTTGGATGTGATAATTAACATTCATACACTTCTACTCGACCCTTAAAACCTTCTAATTTTACTTGAAGTATGGAGAATAACTAGACTCAACTTTTTCTTTTATTGAAACTTTTCCTTAGTTCCAATCCATAACTTGAAGGATTACTCTGTAGCCTTTACAATTTATTTTTATGATGAATTCCCTGGGAATTAGGTTGGATGCTTAAGTTGGAAATTACAGTGGGATAAAAAATGTTTCCCGAGATAAAAAAGAGTGCTATCCCACAATGATATTCCTTTAGAGATTGTCCAACCTTTTGCATGTGCCTTTTCCTTTGCGTTTTTTTCCTGTAGCATTTTGATAAAATGAGAAGCAGAGAATAAATAGTATTCAGTATATTAGGTATATTAGGAAAAGATTACGAAATGCAAGTAAAAGAGTACAATAGAAAAGGGAAACTAGCTGAGCTAAATAGGCTCAAGCAAATCAAGAAATGATAGTACAGCTGGCCAGGACAACTGGCAGTGTACAATCAAACTGTTGAGGTTGCATTATATTTAACACTCCCTCTTAAACTCAACATTTACAAACATCATCACTGATGATCCCCAAGTGTTCTCTCCGAAAATCAAAAATAGATTTTCCCAGTGGCTTTGTGAAGATATCTGCAAGCTGATCTTGAGAGCCACATAATTGAAGTGCAATATCACCATTATTGACTATCTCGTGGATGAAGTGAAAGAGAGTGTCAATGTGTTTTCTTTTATTGTGAAACACATGATTTTTGGATAGAGGAATTGTTGAGGTATTGTCACAGAAGATAGGAGTTGGGTCCTTTTTTGTATGTGACATATCTTTCAATATTCTTCTCATCCACACAGCTTGACAGGAAGCTGAGGTAGTAACGAGATACTCTTCCTTTTCAAAAGATATTGATACAATTGGTTGCTTCTTTGATGCCCATGAAATCAGGTTCGTTCCCAGGTGAAAAACATGTCCCAAGGTGCTTTTTCTATCATCTAGGATTCTTGCAAAATCACCGTCTATGTAACCAGAGAGATGATGATCATCAGATTTACTGTACCATAAGCCAAAATTGAGAGTTCCTACAACATATCTCAGAATTTGTTTCGCCATCTTCCAGTGAGAATCTTTGGGGGATTCCATGTATCTGGAAACAAGGTTAGCTTCATACATAATATCAATCCTAGTTTCTATAAGATACAACAAATTGCCTACTAAACTTTTTTACAGGGTAGGGTCCACTGTAGGGCCTTCATCTTTCTTGTTCAATTTTGTGCCTATTGGTATAGGGGTTTCTGCTGGATTGCATTCTTCCAAGCATAATCTTTTGATGATATCTACTGCATACTTTTTTTGACAAACAAAAATTCCTTTCGTTTATTAATCAACCTCAATCCCCAAAAAATATTTCTTTATGCCAAGATCTATCATCTCAAACTCAGATTGCATGACATGTTTAAAATTGGTTAATTCAAGATTTCCAGTATATATCATGTCATCAACATATAAACATACAATCAAAATTTTACCGTGTTNTCAGGTGAGTGTCAGTTATGTTGTACCAAGCTCTTGTATCTTTCTTTAATCCATACAAGGATTTCTTCAACCGATATACTTTGGCTAGTTGCTCTTGGATTTCAAATCCAGATGGCTGATCGACATAAACTTCTTCTTCTAAGAGACCATTCAGGAAAGTTGACTTGATATAGTTTCCATTTCTCTTGGGCTTCTATGGCCAATAGAGTCCTTACAGTGTCTAATCTTGCTACTCGAGCAAAAGTTTCAACATAATCAGTACCTGGTTGTTGTGAGAATCCTTTGGCAACAAGTGTTGCCTTGTGTTTTTCAATATGCCCTTTTTCATTGAGTTTAGTTTTGTAGACCCACTTGAAACCAATACTCTTCTTGTGTCTGGAAAAATCAACAAGATCCCATGTATTGTTATTTTCAATGGAGTCAATTTCCTGGTTCATGGCTTGAACCCAATGTGGCTCCTTAGCTGTTTCTTTAAAAGATGTAGGTTGACATGACATTAAGGAAAAAAAGTTGTTTTGTTCAATGTTATCCAACTACTGATGGATTTCTCTCAAACTTCGAGTTTTCTGATTTTGAAGTTCAGAGGACGAGTATCTGCTGAAAGTTGAGTTATCTTGAGAGTTTTCATCTTTTCTTTGTACCTGCAATCTTGGAAGAGCAGGTTGAGGTATTGGTTGTCCTGAATTTTCTGTGTTTTTAGGACTAGACAACAATGGATTTTGACTATCCATTTGTTGATTTTCAGATTCGTTCTAGAGTTGATTTTCTAGAAATTTTACATCTCTATTGAGAATTTGTTTCTTTGAGATTGGATTGTAAAGTATGTAAGATTTAGATGTTTCATTGTATCCATTAAGGATACATTTCTCACTTCTATCATCTCATTTCTTCCGTAATTTGGAAGGTATGTGAGCGTATGTTATACATCTGAATGTCCTTAGATTCACAACATTTAGCTTTGTCCCACTCCATGCTTCTTGAGGGACTTTCATCTTTAGACTTGTGGTTGGAGATCTATTATAGAGATAAGCTGAGCATGCTACTACTTCAGCCCAACAAATATTTGACAAACATTTCTCTTTGAGTAGGCTTCTTGCCATGTTCATTATTGTTTGGTTTTTTCTTTCAGCCACTCCATTCTGTTGTGGAGCATACCTGGTTGTAGTTTGCATGATAATGCCTTGTGATTTGAAGAAATTTGCAAATTCATTGGAGTTGTATTCTCCTCCTCCATTGGACCTGAGAGATTTTATATATTTTCCACTCTGTTTTTCAGCTTGTGCTTTGAATTCTTTGAATTTTGCAAAAGTTTTAGACTTGTGTCTAAGAAAATAGATCTAGATTTTCCTGCTAAAGTCATCAATAAACGTTAGAAAGTAAAAGCTACCAGCTATTGACTTTGTTTTCATTGGTCCACATAGGTCGGTGTGAGCAAATTTGAGATGTTGTTTGTCTTCAGTGGAGGACTATGGAAAACTAGTTTTCTTATGTTTTCCAAGTATGCAAGACTCACATGGGGAATTTTGTTATATGAAGATAGGAAGACCTTTGACCATGGAGTGATTCTATAGAATATTGAGACTATGAAAGGGTATATGTCCAAATCTTGTATGCCAAACCATAGTTTCATTGGGGGTGGATGCACTTTGTGCATATGTCTGGATCAGATTTGCAGTTTTGAGGGCCAGGGGAAAAATCCTATTCTAAGTCATGTGGATTTTGTAAATCAATTTTCTATCGGGGGCTTTATCATATATCCTACAAGATGCTCCCTCAAAAAGTACCTTATAGACATGTTCAATGAGCTATCCTACACTTAGTAGATTATGTTTCATATCTGGAACATGATAAACATTGTTTATGTCTTTCTTTACATTTTGTTTAGTAAGAATAGGTACAGTTCCTTTTCCTTGAACTTTGACTAAGGAGTCATTTCCAAGTGTAATAGCAGATGATATTGCCAAATCAATGCATGCAAGTAAATCTTTCTTACCTATCATGTGATTGTTGTATCCACTGTCTAGCAACCAGAGATCTTAAGGCTGTTCTTTAGTCTTGTGACATGAGAGAAACATACCTCTTGAGGTTTCTCCCGTATGATTTGATACATGTTCTCTACCTGAGAGATGATATGCTTGCTTCTTCCTGCATTTAGATTCATAGGACCCATACTTTTTGCAGTAATAGCATTATATTCTTGATTTTTCATTTGATCTTCTCCCTCTTCCTCTTTGAGGTTGGAAATTATGATTCTGGTGTTGTTGTCTGTGACCTTGGCAATTTTGATTATGGTTCTATTGTCTAATACCTCCACTTGAGTGTTGGTTACTTGTAATGCTCCCCCGTCCTTGGTGACCTCTGCCTCTTCCTCTGTCTCTCCCTCTGCTGAAGAAGAATTGAGTTTTGAAGGCATTGGTGATTGACTCATCCGTGAGATGCAGTATGGTCTCATGTGTTACCAGGGAACCAATTAGTTCATCTGTTGAAAAACGTGAGAGATCCTTGGATTCAATGATTGCTGTAACAACCATTTCTAATTTCTTTGGTAAACTTATGAGAACTTTATCAACAATGCTTTGATCAGGGATGGCTTCACCAGTCAATCTGATCTGGTTCACGATTCCCATGACTCTAGTCATAAATTGATCCACATTTTCAGAATCTTTCATTCTTAAAGTCTCGAATTGTGTCCTCAAGGTCTGCAGTTTGACTATTTTGACCCTGTCATTTCCTTGGTAGGATGATTTAAGGATGTCCCAGACATGTTTTGAAGTACCTGGGCCTATGATTTTTTAGAAAATTGAGTCATCCATTGAATTTTGAATCTAGAATTTGGCTTTATTCTCTTTGTTCCTCTATGTTTCCTGAGTAATTCTCTATTGGTTCATCATGGTGGAAAGGTCTGTTGGATCTGGTTCCACATATCTAAGATCCACTAGATCCCAACACTCTTGTGCTTGCAATAAGGATCTCATTCAAAGAGACCAAAAGTCATAATTATTTCCAATAAGAATCGGACCTTGAGTTGGTCCTAAATTGCTAGACGTGGCCATATTTAAAGAATTTTAACAAAACAAAAAAGAAATTGTTGGAAAAATTCCATGCTTACATGTTTCCTGCATGTAAAAACAGGTCTTCTAAGTTCTTGCAGTGACTTCAGAAATTCACGATTCGATATTTTGTGAGTCTTGAATTCGGGCAACTTCGGTCTTTCGCACTTTCGGACTTTGGGTCTCCTGTATATGAGTCCTCCAATGTCTTGTCTCCCCAACTTCCGGTCGTCAAAACATTGAAAAGCATTTAAAAACCCTATATTGGCCCTTAACCTCCATCTATGTGACCACAACCGGTGACCATGCGCCTAATCATTCAAGCGCTACCGACTCATGAGTTCAGATCATTAGTCTGAATGGTGATACTGGAAACCCCAACTTGGTATACATGGTGATTTCCGCTTATTTTTTAGTTGGGTATCAATCCTTTAAAGGGGAGATCTCCTTAGGGTTAACTCTTGTAATTACCTCAAGAATTTGGTTGTTGATAACTTGAGTAATTATATGATTAAATCATTTATATCATTATTTAAGATAATCATTGTAACCTTGATTGATATATCTCCCTAAAACAAGAACCATCCCAATACCCTTAATAAACTGTAGTTTCATAAATGATGTAATTGGTTGTCTCTAGTACTTTATAATGTGGCAAAGACATGGAGCTTATGCCAAAATGATAATATCTTCATAAATTTAGCAAGAAAAATTACTCGTTCATTAGAATTGTTGGAGAGGTTCATTTTAGAGTATGAAGAACTCTCATTTTAAAATAATAAGAACGCATTATGTAAGAATGCTATGGCTGAGAAATTTTACAAGGAGATTATATTATGGATGATTAAGTGTACTTAATGTTATGGAGTAAGAGTTGCAATTTCCATGTTATAGTTTATGCATGAAATAATTGTAGACAAGGTTGACTTGAATTGTTGGGTAACGGATGGGGTAAAACCATGGATACGTATAATCATTATTTCTCATTTTAGTAAACACTCATGTTATATTGTCATGGAAGTATCGTTAAAATTTATTAAATAAGAAAATGCTAGATGCTCATGATACGTGTTCATTGTGCTGCGCCATTAAAGGAATGTTGATGTATGATTGATTGAGTAGATGAGTTTTCATGCACCATTAAATAATGTTGATATATGCTTGATTGAGTAATTAGACCTCCTTGAGCCTTGGAATAATGTTAATGAATAGATGATTAAGTGATTATATTTCTTGGCGCCAAGTATTAAATGTTGACGTATGATCGGTTATGAATTTGCTTAATCTTTCGTATTGAAATTAACATTGATGTATGATGAGTTATGTAATTAGATTACTATTTCACTTTTAGATATAATGATTGGCATATGATTTATTAAGCCCTTATAATCTCTTGTGCCATTTAAAATAAAGTTGACTACTCTTGCGCCCTAGAATTAATGTGGCTGTATGATTGTTCTAGAAATTAGTTAGAATACTTGTGTGCCATGATATAGATGTTGATGTGTGATTGATAATTTGATGATGACTCTTGTGCTTGAATAATTGATGATTAGGTTTATTGATTTGATCTAGTTGTTTTCGTCTTGATTGGACTAGTGGGCTCTAGAAACCTCCTTGTTCCTCAGAACAGTCGTCAGTCCTGAGACCTTAAATGGTCAAAATCAATCGGATGAATCCTGGGCTTGAGCATTGCTTATGTGTCCTATAGGTCCTAACCATGTAGGATAGGTTCGGAGGGTAATTATTTATCATTCAGCGATATGGTTGATCATTATTATATTTTCTTCGGTTGATTGTGATGTGTTAAGCTACATCGCTACGTATTTTTATGTGTTGATCAGGTGTCACTGTCATTTATGTTAATGTGTTGGCTTGTGTCATTATTGATTACTTTAATGTGTTTCTTTTAAGGATTTTAATTATGATGTCATGATGAATATGCATTGTTGTGAATTGTGTTGACGTTAATTTCCTAATGATTTTAAAAAAAAATACCTATTGTACTTTGTTGTGTCGTAATGACGGATCCATTAGATATGGTATTAGAGCGGGTTAAAGCCTGGGACTCTCGATCATCACGCCTTCCATGATATTAAACACTTGATTGACAACTTATTGATAATTAGAATTGAAATTGTTCGTATGGGTAATCCTGGGTAGAGGACATCGTGGAGGTAGACTATGTGGTGCTAGAGGAAAAGACACGATGCCTCCAGTATCATCCATGCTAGAGGGGTCTAACCCCCAAGGAGAAGAGCATGTATTTTGACAGGAGAATATTGTTGTGGGGGATTTGGTTGGATTGTTGAGGTCCCTTCAGAGGATGTCAAACACCTTGATTAACCGACTAGATAGAGGATACCAGGGCACTTGTACCTAATGAGGGTTCACAACGCACTCCAACTGGCAGTGGTAGCATTCATAAAGAACTCAAGAAGGTTGATTTTACCAAGTTCATGGGTTACACGAATGGCTCAACCGCCAAGGCTTGGCTGGAAAAGATGGTGATGTGATTCACACTTCATGCCTATACCTCCAACATGACGGTTCACATGGTAGTCTTTTAGCTGCAGGGGGACACTCTTCTATGGTGGAAGACACAACTACCTCAACTTAACATAGACGTAGAAGATGTGTCATGGGAACTTCTCAAGGAACAGTTCTCGAAGAAGTAATTGACAGAGGAATTCATTGAGTGCCAGTTGAGGAAGAGTTGGCCAATGGGGGTCAGGACATGAATCTTGCAAGACCATATAGATAGACAACATCTGAAGAACAACAACAATAGTTAGGCATGTTCAAGAGAATAGAACGAGATCACAGGCTGTTAGTCTGACAACTCCTACTTCAGGGACTAGGAGTATTGGACCGAACACCGAATGTTGGACATGTGGTGAGCCACATTACTAGCGACACTGTCAGGTTGAGAAGACTAGAGAGGCTAGGTCGACAGTACACACTGCAGCTGGATATTTGGCAAAGACCCACAAGATTCATGCCATGGTGAATGACCGCCAGGATGAGTAGAAATCCACTTTGCTTGAGACATTAGGTACCATCGTCAACCAAAATGTTACTATGTTGATAGATTATGATGCTAGAGAGAGATTTATTTCTAGTACAACGCTGGAAGGAATTAAGTTAAAGGAAGTTGACAGGATGAGTTTAGATAGGTCGAAATGTCTTCGAGTGCCATCCAGAAGGTTGGAAGAAGGGTTATGGAATATCTTGTTAACTTGAGAGATTTATTAATGAAGGCCAACCTTTATGTCATGATATTAGGACCTTATGATATCGTGATCGGTATGTACTGGTTGGAATCGCATGATGCAATACCCAATTGTAAGACAAAATGGTTGAGTTGACCGATGATGAGGGATAGAGAAGAGTGATTGTAGGGAGAAACTAGGGAGTGTCCTTGAGGTTCATTTCTTCCCTAGAGCTATAGAAGTGCATGTGCAAAGGATGCAATTTATATGCAATCTTAGCACTAAATGACAAGGGTGTGGTAGAAGTATTAGAAAAATTTTCGATAGTACGAGAGTTTGCTGACATGTTCCCAGAAGAGTTACCTGGTTTTTTGCCTGAAAGCAAGATGCGTTTTAACATTGACTTGAAAACTGGAATCGAAACCAAAAGAAAGAAATCCTTATTAGATGTCAACACCTAAGTTACAAGAGTTGAAAATGAAGGTGAACGAGTTGTTGGACATAGGAATTTTACGTCCCAGTGTGTCACCTTTGGGTGCGCCTGTTATTTTTCATAAGAAGGAGGATGGGTCGTGGAGACTCTATATAGACTACCATCAATTGAATAAGGCAATGATCAAGAACGAGTATATGTTTCCAATAATAGACTATTTGTTTGATCAAATAAAAGGCGCGACGATGTTTTCAAAGATCGACTTGAGATCAAGATATTACTATTTCTGAATCAAAGAGGAGTAAATTCCTAAGACCGCATTCAAGATGAGGTTCAGGCATTACGAGTTTACCATTTTACTATTTGGACTAACAAATGCCCTAAGGGTATTCATGAGGTTGATGAATGGGGTGTTTCGTGAATACTTGGACAAGTTTTTTCAAGTATTCGTTGACGACATATTGATATATTTTCGGACGATGAAAGAACATGACGAACATTTTCGCTTGGTACTACAGTGTTTAGGAGAAAAGAAATTATACGAGAAACTGTCGATATGCTCTTTCTATCAATCAAGGATTCATTATCTAGGGTATGTTATATCTAGCGAAGGCATTGTTGTGGATCCAATGAAGGTAGAGGCTATTATAGAATTTCCTACACCAAAAATCATACCAAGAGTACACATCTTTTTGGTTTGGCAGGATATTATGGATGATTTGTCCAAGGTTTTTTGAATATAGAAAATCTGATTGCGGAATTGTAGAAGAAAAATAAGAAGTTGTATGGACCAAGAAGTGCACAGAAGCATTTCAAAGGCTCGTTGGGCTATTGACGATAGCTCTGATACTAAAAGTCCTTGACTTGGACAAGGATTTCTTATTATACAGAGACGCGTCCAAGGAAGGTTTAGGCAAAGTATTGATGCAAGATGCTCAAGTGATCACCTACAAGTCAAGGAAATTAAGAAGGCATGAGGAGAACTACACAATGAATGATTGGGAGTTATTGGATATTATGTATTCCTAGAGAGTGTGGAGACACTATCTAATTGGATGGAAATTCAAAAAAAAAACAAATCATTGTAGAATGTAGAACTTTTTGCAGAGAATGACCTAAATGCACGACAAAAGTGCTGGTTAGAATTACTTAGAAAATACGATTGAGATTAAGTACGTTAAATGAACATTGAACATAGAAGTAGATGTGTTGAGTCAAATACCACGAATGTTCTTGGTGATACCTATTAAGACGAATCTTCGAGAAAATATTCTAACTATATAGTTTGACGATGATTCATATAAAGAGATTAATGAAATTATTGGAAAAGACACCATGACGGTAACAAGGTTTGAAAGATATGCACTGGACAACGACCGATTGACGAGGTATAATAACCAGATTTGCGTACCACCTAATGAAAAATTTAGAAATTTGATCTTAAGTGAAGCTCATAGAGCAGTATACATGGATCATCTAGGAGTCGGGAAGATGATGGAAGACCTTAAATACCTTAATCTTCATCAAGTGAAAGATGAACATAGACATACGACATGATTAATACAACCATGCGCTATTCTAGAATCGAAATGGGAGGTCATTTCGATGGACTTTATTGTTGGATTTTCATTGATGGCAAGGAGGAATGACTCAATTTTCGTGGTAATTGACACTTTGATGAAGAGTGCACATTTTATTCATGTCTGTATGACATATCAGGCACAAGACATAGCTAAAATTTTTGTCAAGGATATTGTGAGACTGTTTGGCATGCCAAAATGAATCATAGTCTATAGAGGATTGATGTTTACAAGTCAATTTTGGTCTAGTTCCCAAGAGGCCTTGGGAACCCAAGTGAACTTTAGTACAACATATCATCCTGAGATAGATGGGAAGACAGAAAGAAAAAATAAAATTTTGGAAGTTATGTGGGATATGAATGTGTTGGACCAACATAAATGTTGGGAAGAGTTCTTTCCACTAGTAGAGTTTCCGTACCATAACCGATATCAAGGTACCTCTAAGATGGCATTGTGTGATTTTCTCTACGGGCGACCATGTCAGATACCATTGAGCTGTGATAGACTTGAGGGTAGGGTTCTGGTGGGACCATAAATGATCAAATAAATGGAAGAACAAATGTAAAGAATAAGACAAAGGATTAAATAAGCACAAGTTTGGAAGAATAGATATGATGATGCGCATTGCATTGACCACAATTATGAAGTTGGAGACCGGTTTTTCTTGCGATAGAAACTACATCAGAGTTCGATTAAGTTCCGAAAGTGTGTTAAACTCTCTCCTAGTTTAAAGGGGCCTTTCAAAGTTGTCGAAAGGAAGGAGCTCGTGGCCTATCAACTAGCCTTGCCTGATTCTTAGAGGCATATGCATGATATTTATCTTGTATCTGTTTTGTGACATTATGTTAGTGATCCTACACATGAGATTGACATGAGTTCCTTGCGGTGACAGAAGAAGGTGCACTCATGGCAGATCCAATCCACATTCTAGACCATTGCCATTCGACATCTATGGTGTCGAACAACTGATTCGGTCAAGGTCCAATAGGAAAATTATAGTTCAAACTTGGATACTTGGGAGGACGCATGTGATATGTGTCATCAGTTCCTTTTTTATTGTTAGACATATGGATCTTGTCAGATGATTCATATACTACATTTTATATACTGTACAACTTCAGGACAATGTTTAAAAGAAGCAATGGTGTATGTAACATCACGCTCTTATGAACACATGTTGTTGACTTATTCTTTGAGGACACTTGCATGTAAGTGATCCTGTTATAGTACATGGTTCTGGTTTCGCTGATGCAATTTTATGATGATGTTTATGGATTATGATTTTATATTTTTTTTTTATTCCGTATTGACAAATGTTATCGATAAATTTCTCCGACTGATCTAGAAACGAGTGAGTACTTACTCTAAACAATATTTCAATCAAGAATAATTTTTTGACGAATTATTTTCATAAGTATTAAAGGGCATATGATTCCATTATTAACCATGTTTTTAAACAATAATACATAACACACATGAACTCAAAATGGAATAATAAAAAAGACAAGAGAGGGACAACTAATGTTGATAACAGAGTTCTCCCCACTTGGGATATGTCTATGGACCCGCTTCAATTGGAATATGGATCACTTTCATTCCTTATTCAAAATATGTTGGGACCTTTTCATACATTACTACATAATTCTCCTTCAATGAGGATTCAAGAAGACTACTCAAACCCATATCTCTCCATACATCAATAAGGATAATTCCTTCCATGAATAAGTCTCTCAATACTTAGAAGTAGTAACACTATGGCTCTCTAACTCAACTGATTAATTACTCATTAATATCCCCCCTCACATACGGCTCACATAAGGCATTATATAGTTTTTCGTCACTCTCTCTTAAAAAAGAGCATTAATTCCTAGATCCACAATAATAGGATCTAATTACAAAAGAGGAAAAAGAAGATGCATAAATGTAGGATCTCAAACTATCTTCAAACACATAATGGGAAAAGTCTCAAAACTACCCAAACACTCTTCATCCATGCCCTTGATTATCTTAACCTACTAGTGAGAAAATTGGAAAATTGGTGTGAGATGGTTCCTCACATGAAAACAAATTTGCATAATTACAATTTTAATGAAAAATGTGTGAGACATATTTTCCCCCACAAGTATTAATCATTTTACAAAATGAATTAAATGCATGAGTTTTCAAGCTCATTTAAAGAATGATAAGATGCATGAGAATCTCACAAAGCATAAATAAAATAAAATGATAAATGAAAGAGACTTATGTCACAAAGAATTAATAAAAATGCGCGATATTATAAAAGTCATAAAAGCATAAATTCACCCCTTTCACCACTTTGTCGGTAACTTCAAATCAACTTGGTGAAAAAAATAAAGTTCCTCCCATGTGTGGAGATATGCCTGGATCACGCCTCCCCACAAAGGAACCTTTTTTTCTTTAAAAGTATCAACTGAATCTGTATGAAAATGTCTTCAAAAGGGCACATTCCTTCAATACTCCTTCACCCACATCCTTCAGAATTAGAATGCAAAGTCAACACCTACAACTATTGCAAAGAAAATGTTTGATTGATTTGATCTAGTCGATTTCACCTTGATTGGACTAGTGGGATCTAGAAACCTCCTTGTTCCTTAGAAAAGTCTCCATCCCCGAGTACTTAAATGGTCAAAATCAATCGGATGAGTCATGGGCTTGAGTGTTGCTTATGTGTCCTAGGGGTCCTACCCATGGAGGATAGGTTGGGTGGGTAGTTGTTTATCATTCAACGATATGGTTGATCATTATTGTATTTTATTCGGTTGATTGTGATGTGTTGATATGCATCGCTATGTATGTTTATGTGTTGATCAGGTCTCACTATCATTTATGTTAATGTCCTGGCTTTTGTCATTATTGATTACATTAATTTGTTTCTTGTAAGGCTTTTAATTATGATGTCATGATGAATATGCATTGTTCTGAATTGTATTGGCATTAATTTCCTAATGATTTAAGAAAAAATTACCTATTGTACTTTGTCATGTCATAACGACGGGGTCATTACATATGGCATCAAAATGGGTTCTACGTTGCGACTCTAGATTGTTATGCCCTCCACAGTATTAACCACTTAATTAATAAATTATTTCTAATTAGAATTGAAATTGTCCGTATGGGTAATCCTGGATATAAGATGCCATGGAGGTAGACAACGTGGTGATAGGGGAAGAGGCGTGATGCCTCCAGTAACATCCATTCCAGAGGGGTATAACCCCTAAGGGGAAGAGCAAGTCTTTGGACAGGATAAGATTTTTGTGGGTGATTTGATTGGATTGATGAGGTCCCTTCATAGGATGTCAAAGGCCTTGATTAACCATCTATATAGAGGAGTCCAAGGTGCATGTGCCCAATGAGTGTTCAAAACACGCTCCAACTATCAGTGATAGAATTCATAGAGAACTTGAGAAGGTTGAGTTTCCCAAGTTCATGGGTTCCATGGATGGCTCAGTTGTCGAGGCTTGGTTGGATAACATGGCGATGTGCTTGTCACTTCATGTATACCTCCAACATGAAGGTCCACATGGTGGTATTTCAGATAAAGGGGGGCACTCTTTTATGGTGGAAGACTCTCCTGCCTCAACTGAACATAAACGTCAAAGACATGTCATGGGAGTTTCTCAAGGAACAGTTTTGGGAGAAGTAATTGTCAAAGGAATTCATTGAGCGCCATCTCAATGAATTCAACACCTTACGACAGGGTGTTCATACAGTGCTAGAGTATAAGGCAAGATTTATTGAGCTACTTTGGTATGCCCTGCATCTTAACACAGAGAATTTGGAGGTAAACAAGTTTGTGTTCTTCCTTAACTCCAACATTCATGTGAAGGTGAGGATGTTGATGCCTCAAAATTTTCACAATGCAGCCCGGAAGGCCCTCATAGTTGAATAAGAGCTGATCAATGGGGTTTAGGACATGACTACTGCAAGACCGTATTGACAGACGACATCCGAAGCGCAAAAAAAATGGTTAGGCATGTTCAACAGAACATACTAGGATCACAGGTTGTTAGGCTGGAATATCCTACTTCAAGGAATAGGAGTACTGGACCGAAGAACAAATTTT
>JASDQU010105466.1:326161-338806 GCA_032191745.1 Picea mariana | reverse complement strand
AAAACCCTAAGGACAGACATTCTTGCGAAAAACGGGTCCTTCGTAAGTAATAAAGTATTACTAATCTGGCAACAAAAATTTTCTCAGAGTTTTATGATTTTTGGAAGGGAAGAAAAGAAAAAACAACTCTAGATCACAAATATCGGATTTTTTCAAATTAGTGTGAAGCGAAAAAACAGGGGCGGCTCCAACAGTTGGCAGCATTGATTAAACATTTTAAGATGATTTTTATAAATTTGTTGATTATTTGGCATAAAAAGAAGAGCGTTTAAGGATTATTAACGATAAGTGACAATATACTAATTCTATAATAAAGGAAAACCCTTTTTGAGGGAAACCGGGCCAGATCTCGCTCCAAGATCTGCGAGTGGCGCAATTACTGTTCCCTTAAAAATCGTTGAGAAACAACTCTCAGAGGAAAATTCAACACTCATATTTATGAACAATATTTCACCCAGGAACACCAGTCGTCCCATAATCGCATTGTGGGGTATTAATAATTATAATGATAGGGCGTCCTACCCTTTCACAATGGCTAAGTCAGATCAATTTATCCATCCAAATTCCTTGCCAACAGAAGCGCTTAAGAATAATCTGAAGTTCGATCCATAGAAATTAATATCAATCTTTGTGAAGAAGCATGCAAGAAAAAATTAACCAGCGGTTTAAGCCATACACAATTAGGGCGTTCATAATTTACAATGAGAAATCTATTCACGATTTTATGAAGGGAGAAGAGTCTGATCATTTGCACAATTCTATGGAGGTTTTCACAATTCGAGTGGGTAATCACTAAATAACTAAAACCTTATGACCGTCCAATCAAGTAAGCGACGATAAGAGCTTGCGTCTGAGAATAATTATCCATGGGCAGCGTTTAATTTCACATCTAAAAATACCGGTAGGAAATCCCATTAGCAGCGAACATGTAAAGCTAAAAATAAATTAGCAAAGGAAGAGAGCGGACATGAAATCCAAGGTCATAGTTGAGAATTTAAGTGGCATCCCTCCCAAAATTTCTTATTTAGTCCAAATCCAATCAATATCAGAGCCATTACAACTTACAACAATCATTAAAACCGAATACCAAACAAACTTAATACAATGCAACTCAAAATAAAAATACCGTAACCAGCGAGTTGGGCTCGGAGATGAAGCTGGGCTCGGAGATGATCTTCCACAGTCGGCGATCCTTTTGTCCTCCCTCTTGATAATCTCTTAGACTTCACTGGTACCTCCCAGTGAATGCTATGGGTACTCTTCTTCCCCCTTAGCCCCCCGAGCCACAAAGAGAACATGCACACACAAACCAAAAATCCTCTAGCTCCCAGCTTGCCTCACAAGGTAGAGCCACCACTCTCTCTCAAGATGGGTATCCCAACTCTCACAATAAAACCAGTGAAAATTTATGCAACATAACTTTTCCCATAACCAGTCCCCCCTCTTCATTTTCCACTATTCCATTTGATTTATAGGAGTTTCCTTAATGACACATTAACTTGCTCATTTAATTCATTTTTTAAGTAATTAATTAAGAATTATTTCCCCCCATACACTTGTCACCCCCTCCATAACTTGCACAAGAAAATTTCATAATTTATTTTAATTACAAGTCAATTTCCCTCACCCATCCTAAAAGCGCTTCTTAAATTACTCCTAGTTGTCTCTTCATTACCCTTGTTTCCAATTAATGACTGACGCATTACTAAATCTGAGTTGAGTTAAAATAGGAGCCTTCACCTAATTAAACTAGTACTAGTTAGACTCTAGATTCTCTTCTATGCGTGCACTTATTCTTTCATGCTTTAATCCTTTCTTATCTTACATTTTGATTTGACATTTTCTTTCACATAAGTGTATTACCTCAATCTTTAGGTTAAATTCATATTTCTTAATTTCTTAAATTTATTTACATCTTTCCTATTTTATTTTATTTATAATTTGGTTTTAGCATTCTCACCAAACTTAGACTTAGGCTAAAATTGGATAGGTTTAGACGTCAATTGGGGATTTTAAAATTAATAATTTTCATCCTTAATTAATTAATTAAATCCGACCATGTTTAAAGATTTCACAAGGTTGAATATTCACTCAAGGTTTTCTAGGCCACCTAGTTTCATTGACTCAAATTTTAATTACGTGACGTGCCCTTCAAAATGTACTCCATGCTCCAAGGGTGCCACACACCCTTGATTCAATTTTTTTATTATGCGATGTGCCATTCAAGATGCACTCCGTGCTCCAAGGGTGCCACTCACCTTTGATTCAAATTTTTAATTACGTGACGTGCCCTTCAAGACGCACTCCGTGCTCCAAGGATGCCACTCGCCTTTGACTGGTTTTGGTAGTTTTCCAACCCTTGGAATCAACACTCCATTCGGGCGACCTTGTGAGAGTTTAAGGGCTTCTAAAGAATAAGGACCCTTCATTATTGTGTGCCCCTTCAAAATCTTCGTGAGTGATTGTCTCAGTCTCCCCTTACGACATCATGGATCTCTCAAACTAGGTAATCGTTAACCTACAATTCTAGCCACAATGGGAGTGCTAGTAGGTTGTGTTAGAAACTCTTCCACACCTCTCCCTCAATATTTGGTCTATGTGCATGGCCCCTTTACTCTTTATGTGAGTCATATTAACAATAAATCGTCAGTCTGCATCCATCAACAAAACCTTTTCAATGATCCATAAACAACATCATAATATAATCAATCATATGTCACATATGCATAAATGAAATACTCAAACCAATACAATCCACTCCCTGAATCGATCCAGAGTCCAAGGAGTTCCATTTATGCCATCGACATCCTCAATCTGTCAAGTGTCATGCACACTCAGGGGAAACTCGTCAATAACATATGTCAATACATAAATATCAAACAACATAAATCATAATCCATCAACATCATCATAAGAATTCATAAGTGAAACAAATAACCATATACTATAACCGGATCACTTGCATGCAAGTGTCCCCAAAAAATAAGTCAATAACATGTGCTCGCAAGAGAGGGATTTTACAATTTGATTGGTATAATCATTCAAATTAATTCAATGAACTTACACTTCATTCTAAATACCGAAACGATCATTTTAAATATATTAGAAAAGTCTTCTCACGATGTCAGAAATTTGGCATGTCTTTAAATCCTGCTAAGTCTATTTTTGGAGCTACCTTGGGAAAGTTACTCAGTCACATAGTTTCTGATGTTGGGATAAGCGTTGATCCTGACAGAGTGAAAGCCATTCAAATCCTTCATCCTCCTTCTTCTAAGAAATAAATCCAAGCCTTTATGGGAAAAATAAACTTTGTACGCAAGTTTATACCTGATTTCACTTGAATAGTTAAGCCCATTCATCACTTGTTGAAGGGAGATCAAGTCTTTCATTGGAAAAATGAGATTGATCGGGTATTTTTTGAAATTAAGAAATTTATCTATTCTTCCCATATTCTTGCTACACTTGACTTTACCAAATATTTTGTTATGTATACAAATGGTACCAAAGAGGCTATATCAATGATCTTAATACAAAAAAACAAGATAAATTTGAGCAACCGATAGCACTTATGAGTCAAATTCTTTCTGATATAGCCATGAAGTATTCTCTAATCAAGAAACACATTTATTCTTTGGTTAAAGCAATTGAGAAGTCCGGACATCTCATTTTAGGAAAGCACACAGAAGTGAAGGTACCACTAACCATTGTCATATTTCTTCTCTCGCAAACTCTCTTTTCAGGAAAACTTGCACATTGGCTCATGAAGCTTCAGGAGCATGGTATTACCATTACTATTTACAACACCATTAAAGGAAGAGATTTGTCCCTTCACCTAGCCCAACACCCTCATGCTTCTCCAAAACTGGATCTGATGAAGATTCCATTTCTAACTTGCTATACATAGGGGGAGAAGAAATTGAATTAGTTGATCATCCTTGGTATAAGAATATCATTTATTATTTGATTCACCAGTTCTTCCCTCATGCCTTAGAATATAATGAATGAATAATATTGAGGTTGGAAGCCTCTAAATACTTGGTGTTAGGCATCTCATTATTTCAAAGATCTCTTGATGGAATCTTACTACTTTGTGTTGATGAGGGAATGGTCAATAAGTTGCTTAAAACTATCCATGGATCCAGTGATGAAGTAATTCACATTGGAGGGAATTTTGTTGCATGATAAATTGCTCATAAAATCCTCCTAACATGCTACTATTGGCCTAAAATATTCAAATTTATTCAGTCATGCGACACATGCCAACGTGCCATCGAGAGACTGAAATTGTCTTCCTTACCTTTGAAAAATGTTATCGCTTCTCACCCCTTTTCAAAGTGGGGCCTTGATTTTATTGTCCCCATAAACCCACCATCATTTTCTGGTCACATATTTATCCTAACTACAACAAACTACTTCAACAAGTGGTCTGAAGCAATTCCCTTTAAAAACGCCACAGAAGAACAAGTGATCACTTTTCTTGAAACCAACATCTTTTCCAGATTTGGAATCCCACTTGGAATTGTATATGACAAATGGCATACCTTTATTTATGCTAAATTAACCCAATTATATACTAATTTTTGGGTTAAACATTCCTTCTCTTCTTCATACTACCCTCAGGGGAATGGATTGGCCGAGTCTACCAATAAATAGTTGATTAAAATCCTAAAGAGAACCATAGATGGAAAACCAAGACAATGACGATTACAACTACCTTATTCCTTATGGGATGATAGAACTATGACTAAGATTAGTATTGGTGCGACTCCTTTCCAACTCCTCTATGGTCAAGAGGTTGTTATGCATGTTGAGTTGCAGTTCTCTTCATTTTGACTCGCTTTCCAGGATGAAGAATTAAATGAGTCAGATCTGTCACAATGTTTATATGCTCTAGTTTCCTTGGAAGATCAACACGAACACACTTTGAATAACATTGAGAAAAGGAAACAGTCCATCAAGAAGTATTTTGATAAATGTTCCAGATTTGGAATTTTTGAGGTTGGAAAGCAAGTCTTATTATGGGACTCTACTCATGTAGATAAAGGAGAACATACAAAATTTGAGAAATTATGGATCAGCCCATATGTCATTGTTGCATTGGTGAGTAATAATTCATATTTATTAAAGGATAATGATGATAGACTATTTTCATATACCACTAATGGCTCACATCTTAAACAATATCATGACCCCAACTTAGGGTCACCTTAGTTATAAATAACTCAAAACTTTAGAAATTTTTTGTAAGAAAATTCTTTTGGTTTCATCTTATTTTTTTCTCGTTTTTCTGGTTTCTTTGTTATTACTCTTTTTAGTCATTTGAGCTTCTTTTCCTTATTTACAAAGTTTACAAAAAACAAATCTTTCATGTTTTTTATTTATTCGATACATTACTCTGACAATCCGTCTTATAGGAACCAAGAACCTAATAAAGCTACAATTTTCTTAAGAGTGAAGACATTGTTCTCTGCTAAACAACTAACCAATTTATAAAGTTGTATATGGATGCAAGGTTACATTCAAAAAAGACATATTGTTGAGGTGACTCAATATCAGTAAGACAGTTTTTGACCCTCGACTAGTTATTTTTAAAAAGGGACCTATTGTCATTAAGAATTTGTGAATTCATTTGTTTTTCTAACTACCTATCGTTATTTCACATATCCGAGTATACAAATCCATTCCTTTCCTTTTTCTATCTAGTATTATTGAGTCTCATCACATTCCAGTTATGCTTGTCTTTGCAAAACCAGTGATTCTAAGTTCGACCTACTCACATAGCCCTCCCAGTGGATTCACCATTTGTTGATGTTTTTAATGACATCATGATTAGATTCTGCAAAGTATTGCGAAATTGTGTGTTTCTTTCACTTTCTTGACCTCACACTTACTCTCACAAGAATTTTTCGCCATTTAATTTCCTTTGATATATTTTTTGTGTGTTACAAACAAAGCAAAAAGGGGGGCCTTTCCTAAGAAAATCTTGTTTACATTGGTTACGTAGTGTGAAGACCAACTCAATTTTTGTTTGTATGGAACAAATGAAAAAATATACAAGTAAAAGAAACAAATGATCTAGCATAGAACTATATTGCAATTGGTATGGGTATCATGCATATTTATTTTATGAACATATGATGGTGGACCTTATGAATTCCAAGTTTGGTTATGATGTGGATGCTATATTTTTTTTATAAACAATATAAATTTATTAATATATCGAAACCCATATGGATTGATGTGTTACATACCATATTTTATTAGGAACCACAATGGTTGTATTTAATTTACATGGTTATATCATTGACCTCATATATATGTTGGAAAACCTGGTTTAATTGGAAAGCATAGTTTAATTGGAAAACATGGCTATATCGTCGAGCATGGTCATATATTGTGCAAGTTTGAAATTTTGTGGAGACTTCGTGTACCAGGAATCTACCACCCAATACCATGTGATATGAAACTCAAAATTTGAGCCATGAATTAATGCATGATACAGTGGAGCCAACCCAATATCCATCACATGGATATGGTAGGTGAGAGATCAACAATGGATGTATCGCACTAAATCCCACACATATATTAACATTGCCACATGACAATGGCCTCAATTCAGGATTATCGCCATTTTACTTCGCATGCATCATCAGCTCATAGTCGATTCATTGGTTTAATGACACTGATTTCATTAAGCTAACATTCATTTCTTTGCGGTTTGGTTGAGCTTGAGAGCTCTGCTCAAGTCACATACTTGAAACCATATGGAGGATAATGGCTTATGCTTCTTAGACCTAGTGGTGGTCTCGACTGTTCAATGATCTAGAGAATACAACTATGGCTTGATGCTTCACTCACAAGGCAAGGTAAGCACTAAGATATTCATGGTTAATAATTCACAATGTATATGTGTTGGTGTGGTATGATTTTTCATAGCCATCTCTAACACTCTATCCATTTTATTCTCATTGTCATACCCTAAGCTCTAATTGTCAAGAGTTGTTTTTTTCCCTATTATACGTATGGTTTTATTTCCGGTATTTAATGACCACGTTATGAATAGGAACTTGCTTGTTGTTATGAGGAAAATTTCTCTATGGCACGGGGTAAACCAGAACAGAAAGAATGACACGCAAAAATCAACTCTAATCCCAAGTATGCTATATAAATGAAATTGCTAACAAGAGAAGATCAAGAGCCTACCTCATCCAGAAGTTCGATGAAGACCACCGTTGAGCACGTAACTCAAACCTTTATACCTGCAACTTATCCTCAACAACCAAGATGTGAAAGAATATGGTAATAATATATAACATTAGCATATCAAATAGCATAATCCATTAACATACATGATAAATACACCCATGGAATAACAATTCAAATATTTGCAAGATATCAATTGGACGAGAAAAGAGTATTTCTATTAAAATAATCAACATAAGTTTATATGTGAAAATTTTTTGTGTCGATACATCTCGGAACCGATAAACTAAGTCCCTTCCAGTTGGGCCTCCACCACTTCAATCCTCCACCAAAGGCAAGATCATATAAAGGAGACAATAAGTTTCTGCATCAAAGAAGGAAGATCTTTGGGGGTTGAACTATGAGTTCAGACTTTAAAGGATAAAGGGATGCAGACTCAATGTGAAGTGAAAATTTATCCAAAGTATATTTTCTCTCAAAAGTTGAATTATCTCTCTTCCACGGCTTGGATATGGTTCAATTTATATCCTTCAAATGGAACTGAAGGGACAAGTCATAACATTTCTAGTATATGGAAGGTCAAGAATCATGGATCTCATGATGTGACATGGAAACTCAACACAAATTTTAATTTTGAGCACCAAGCCTGATGTATCCCGGTTGTAGTGGAGCAACCTGCATATACACTTGTTGTCTAACTGGTAGAGTGCATATATGTGGAAAAATGTTTTTTTTTGGCTCTGGAAAGTAAAAAAATGGGACTTCAAGTCTGCATAGGTAAATGGAAATGTCATCCAAGCAAGTTGCATGGGGTGAGGGAAAATTATCTATAATAGATGCCCCATAGGGTGTGAGTTCAGAGGAGTATCTGGGATGGCCAGAATACATTATAATTCCCAGAAGTGGAGTAATGGAGACTCAGATAGAAGTTCTAGTTACTCATAATAATATTACAATCCATAATGACTTTGTACACATGGATGCCAATCTGAATTACACTGCAGCTCCATGTGGAAATATACCAAATAGTTGTTCATTGCCATGAATAGAAAATACAAAGTAGACACATGCCATAGGGTGTCATAGTCACAAACAAGGCCTAGTGGAAAACCAATCTCAAAATCAATCTAAATATATCTATATACAATGGAGTAAAATCCGATCTCCCATGATCACTAAAGTCATATAGGTATTGGTCCAATGAAAGACAAAAAAAAAATAGGAATGTTGATACTATAAGTTGGAGGTATTCTACACTATCCACCAAAGGTGCAAGTCTACATCATGTGAATATAGGAGTTGATGTCGAACACAATGAGACTTCATTTGATTACCGATCATTAATGTATACCATTAACAAGCACGATACAACCTACCGATAATGAAAGTAGGTATCAAGGCACTGAGTACATTCTTACAAGTGTGAATAAGGGTGTTGAGGTCAAACACTTGAAGAGTCCATTGATCAAGAGACATTGATGTATTCCCAACTGCTAATGGCAGGAGACCCTGCCATTGATGACTATAAGCCTCTAGGTACTCATAGGACTCTAGGTCTTATTTCCATAATAGATGAGCTGAAGTCGATGGAAGGAGACCCGCTGAAAGGAGAGCATTAGGGAATCTCTCATCATTCATCACAAGGTACAAAGAAATAGCTTGATGATTAGAAGGAGCTTGAATGAATAAGATGTTCATGAACCAACGACCATGTGTGTCTTTCACATGCACCGAATGCAAGCATTGAATGAAAAAGACCCACTGAATAGTAGCCAATAACGAAGACTGCCGACAAAGGTGAGGAAAACACCAATAAGGATAATGGAATCCAAGACACTCCATGAATCCCAATGTGTGAATATATTTCTTTCCATCGAACATAAGGGAACCCCCCCATTCAGTGACCAATGAGGAGATGTCGACTATTGGGTTCAAGGTTACCTACCCATAATGAAATTAGGACTAGGGTGCATGGTAGGACTACAACTTCATGTGACTCTGAGACACACTAAGGGTATGGACAACATGAAAAGTCAAGAGTTCTGAGAAATGGCTGACACATGCTTATATACTTCCTTTAAACAAGAGCATGAGTCATATGGACAACTCAGGCAACATAGACTTGATGATGAAACTTTGTGATGCAAGAGGCATCAACAAACTATCCATAGGGATTGGAAGAGTAACTAGTCAAAGGAGTAAACTCTAAGTAATGAGCTCAGCTTCCTAATGTCATGCTAAACCAAAAATCTGGATGACAATGGACTCAAAAGTTTTTGCTATGTTCAAAGGAGACATGACTGTTGTCGATATAAGATAATATTCTTTTCCCGCCCGTATTTTTTTGTTTTTTCATAGAAAAATAAATGCTATGATACAAGAGAGGAAATGAGTGTTGCGAGTAAGAAACTAGCTCCAAACAGTGGGACATACCTATGCTCAATGTAAGGAAGTGCATGCAGGGCATGGACACTCAGGGGAATGTTTCCTCCTAGGGTACAGGGTGTCAAGCTACAAAGGATATAAACAAGGATCTGCTTAGCTAGTGATGCAAATTGTTGAGGTAAGAGGCTTATAACGAGAAAGCGAGAATTGGGAATAGGCTCAATACTGCAAGCAGGAGAATGGAATCCAATTACAACTTAACTCCAAAGAATGTCTTTTTTCATAAACTTAGTCTCCTAGGCCCGAAAAAATATAAAACAATACCCAGGAGAATTCTTCTAGCCAATGTTGACTAGAGTGTTCATTTTTCGTAAGTAGTCTACTTGGTCCGAAAAAGGGTTAAACTTACACCAAATAGACGTCCTTTCAAATCCATTTAATGAGTGTGAAAGAGATAAGTTCACTCGACAATCTTTTCATTTTTAAGAAGTCTTGAGAAGAGATTAACTAAGACTCAAGGATGTTGTTATAATCATCATATCATAGGGGAGGATAGGGCTCCCGTGCAAGACTTCTGTCAAACATCATCAACTCATAGGTAGCTGACACAAGCTTGGGAGAAGCCAAAACTTTCCAAGCCAAGGAGGATAAAATACTTATAGAGGATCCTTGCAGAGAAGGAAGTTGAGGCTCTACAAGGTCATCCCAATCAAAGAAAACCATCCTAGGACTTGGAGGGAGCATAGTTGAAGAGAGTGGAGTACTCCCTTGTTAAGAAGGTACAGGAATAGAAATGCTAAGGACATGGTCAAAAGACACATCACCCCCCAAAAGAAGAGTGGGATTGACCAAAGATTGCATTGGAAATGTCACTTCCTTAGACTTGTCACTCTCCAAGAGAAGAGTGGTATCGACCGAATACTGCATCGACACGACCACTTCTTCAACCATTGGTTGAATAGGATGTGAGAAAACATGGTCTAGAGATGCATCACCCCCCAAAAAAGGAGTGGTGTCGGTCGAATATTGCATTGACATGACCATTGGTTGAACAGGATGTGAGACAACATGGTCAAGAGATGCATCACTCCCCAAAAGAAGAGTGGTTTCAGTCAAAGATTGTGTCAGCAGGACCGTTGTATCAACCAAAGAAGAATTAGAATGTTGGGAAACCAAAGATGACTCAGAGCCCTAAGGGCTATCAGACAAGGACTATGCTTCTTTCACCATGGTAGTATTAGGAACAGACGAGTTAGATGATATCCTTTGCAAAGTATATAAAGGAACATGGGATTACGTCCTATACATTGAGGCTTCTCGATCGTATGAATGCCCCCATCATGACTTCCAGTGGTTGGTGACATGCTCCCATCATGACTTGCAGAGGCTAGTAAAATGTCTCCAACATGACTTGCATATGTTGGCTATGAATGCCCAACATGACTAGAAAAGGTTGGTGATGAATGTGTAGTATGACTAATAGTGACTAGAGTTGTGCTTCCAACATGACATGCAGCGACTGGTTGTTGGTCTTCAACATAACTTGCATAGGTTGTTTACCTATCTCCAACATGACTAGCAGAGGTTGGTGATATAATTCTAGTATGACTTGCAATGACTGGACTTGTGTTTCTAGGATGACTTACAACAGCTGGTTGCGACATATGAGATCAAGGTTCCAGGAAAGACTGGTTTTGAGAGATTATGGGCCAGGAAGGGTTCTGGTATATGCCATGAATCTGTCCAGCAGGATGGTATCCTCCTCCAAATCTATTCATAAATGGTTGTGAAGATAAAGAGACATGACAAGGGTTACTCAGGTGAGGATATATGTTTCCCCCAGATGAAGGAACTTTGTGAAGGGGGTTGCCCATACTAAAAAACTTACTCCCCCCAGATGAAACACTAGAGGACAGAAGGAGGTCTGCCATGATAAAAGTGTTCATAGGAACCATCATAAAGGAAGAAGGATAGATGTACAAGATGTAATAAGTAGAAGGAATGCCCATTTGAGCACTTAATCCTAGAAAACTAAATCTAGGATTGGGTCCATAGGAAGGAGTATTCCAAACTCCTACCGTAAGAGTTGGTTGAGGGATATGACTCTCACCAAACGAAAAGGGAGAATAAGGAGGCATCATGCCCCCAGACCCAAAACTAGGATTCACATAAGACGATGAGATAAAGGATGTCAAGTGCGAAGTCACATCCGACATACCAAAAGAAAAAGGATTAGAGGCCCAAGGTATTGACTGAGTATCATGATTCGACGTACCACTCGAAAATACAAAAGGATTCATCCCCATGGAATGAGTAAAGACCATGGGTTGGGTTGCACTAACTGAGGGAGTCACAAGATCTCCACTAACCATAGCAATGAAAACTCACAATGCAATACAAAATCCTAATACCAAATAATAATCAAAGAGCACACCAAAGTAAATAAAAAATGTGAATGCACACACACAGGATATAATGGTTGAAAAGGGGCCTCCCTCACTAAAGTAAGGTATTTCTCACCCAAGAGGGGCTTGAGACTCCCTTCAAAATATTAGAGGTGTCAGAATTAGTTATAAGGGCCCTTGTGGGCTTAACAACGCAGTCAGTCAAATCCCCCCAGAGAGGTAATCCTCCATAAATGTTGTGTGTTTTCCGACCTTTATCTAACTTAGGGTACCTGTAGAATAACCCTTGTAAGTAACTGATGTGGCTACCTATTTCAAGCAACTAAAGCCACCACAATATAACCAATGCATAAGAGAAAATTCATAAGTTTGGTCCACCATATGGGCAGGGTAAAGGTATTAGCAAGACCCCCATATACGAATGAAACCACAGAAATATATATGATGCTAACAAGGTATTAGAGGGATATCTCTGCAACCAACTTTGTGTGACCTCGTGATTAACTCTAGTGTGAGCAGAGCCTCCTGACGTCACTAATTACACAACAAATTTCACCACTCCCTATTCAAACACATATGTTTAGTTTAATACCCTTGGATAAGTTTACTCTCAAAATCCTATTCCAAGGCCCTATATCCTATTCTTGTTTGT
>JASDQU010105466.1:303677-319940 GCA_032191745.1 Picea mariana | reverse complement strand
CCTCTTACACAAAACTCATTAGTTAAAAATCACAATTAAATCATTACTCTTTGTTGTCATTTATAACCATTTAAATGTGAACACATATCAGCGACATATATCACCAATATATCATCAACAAATCATCACCACAAGGAAAACAAAGAACATAAGATGTATGTACAATTTTATTTTTATTATGGACTACAATCCTTGGGGTTTATCAACAACAACTAAATGGAGTACAACTCTACAAGAGCACCAGCTCTATAATGCAAGACTCATCTTACATCCTCAGCAAAAACTGAGATGAGACAACAATCCTCAACAGATATCAATCTGTCACAAGTATGTGACCTGTCGGTAGTGCAACACGCATTTGTATGTGCCCTACCAATAGTACAACCAACATATGTATGTGGCCAATCTATACTACAGCCTGTGTATACCTTCTAAGCAACTAGGGTTTTCCTTTTTCATCACACACTCAGATCCTCTGCAAACTGCAATCACATTCTCTTCCATCTTTCATTGTCCAGTCTAACCCACAGCCAGTCACAACACATCCAAGCTCTCCAACAACTTACTCATGCTCATCAACCATACAATATGAATGCTACTTAATCATGTATAAGTAATCAACATACTATATCAATCATATCAACACTGAATCATAAGAGTGTTGCTCACTCCATGAACCAACATAAACCACATCACAACAACCATACCAAGAATGCCTCAAGCATTCACCAAACAACAAGCAAGAGTATCCATCAAGACAACAATATAACCATACAACAGCTTCTATGGCAGATCTAAGCCCATAGAATGCAGATATGGAACCTGCTTCATCCTTCAAGAGCCTCGCACAAGATCACTCACAATTCTTCATCATTTCATCCACTATATGCAGCATGTCTTCATTTAGCCCACATATGTACGCATCCTGACTCATTGCAACCCGCACATACCTCAGAAACTAGGATTTTTGAACTTCTGAGACTTTTTCTGTCATGATCTATGACTTACCGAAACTATGATGCACTCATGAGATCCTCCAGATCTTCTCTCTCTCGGAATATATCTTCAATCATGCTCAAGAGATCCTCAAGATGTACTCCCAAAAAATGTACAATTCATAAGACACCCTTGCCTCTTATTTATACTCTCCAAGTAGCTTCCACTTCTAGGTCACTTAACCCATTTCTAGGTCACTTTAACCTATTTTCCTCATTAGAGGGTTAATCACTTTCCAGAAATAGAAGGTTCTCCATTAATTTATTATTTAAATAATCCTCCTTGACTTTGTCACTTTACTTTATCATTTAAATACTTCTCCTTGATTTTGTCGCTTTTCTTTATCATTTAAATAATGATTTCTTCTTTTCAAGCACTTTGACTTCTTTGACCTTTTGGGTCTTCAAGCCATCATATGGGGGTCCTTCAACTTCATGAGCCAATAACTCTCAAACCATGAGGATTTATGTCACATTCCACATATTACCAGAAATGGCATGACAAGCACTATTCATCTAGGATAGTTTCACTAACAAATGCACTGATCTTCATCTCATTATTCCATATATAAGCATGGGTTCTCTCAACCATAAATCAACCACAAAGCGTCTTCCCATTAGGGCTTTCGCCATAAGAGGACCACTTTGGAGTTCATCCATTTGTACTCTTCATCAACAATAATGAGTCATCCAACTATGCATTATATATCAAAGAAACCATATCGATCCATCTTTATCTATGCATTATGTATCAATTCCAACTCATCGATACATCTTCATCTATGCATCATATATCAATGACAACTCATTGATCCATATTCATCTATGAATCATATATAAATGACAACTCATTAATCCATATTCATCTATGCATGACATCATATGACTATGATTCCACTTGACATCTATTGCATTCCACTTGACATCTATCCATTCTCATCAAGGATAATACATATTACATTGTTCATCAATCATTAATCAATCAATCCTTTGACATCGATCATTCACTTGACATCAATCAATCACTTGACATCAATAAATCAATCACTTGGAATCAATCAATCAAACCTTTGGCATCAATGACAACATGATCCAACAATACCAAACCCAACGAGTAAGCCAAAAAGTTGATGTATGTGATTGTTTGAGAAAAACTCTTGTATGTATGCTCCCTATAGAAGGACAACTCACATATGTACTCGTTTGTCAAGGGAAAACCTGTGTATATGTAGTAAAACACTACCAGGGAAAGGATTAGGCCAAAAAAATCATACGCAAAGTAAAAATAGGTTGTCAAGCAATCAAGCGACAAGGAAACTCAGGCTAACAAAGAGAAAGTCAAGGAGAAAAACACTCCAAACCCCAAACAAAAGATTCAATCCCTAGTATGGTTGCCAATTCTGTTATGAGGAAAATATCTCTATGGCATGGGGTAAACCACAATAGACAAAATGAAACATAGAAATAAACTCTAATCCCAAGTATCCTATATAAATTAAAATGGTAACAAGACAATATCTAGATCCTACCTTGTCCGGACGTTCGATGAAGACCATCATTAAGCACGTAACTCAAATATTTATACTTGTAACTTGTCCTCAACAACCAAGATACACAAGCATACGGTGATAATATATAACATTAGCATATAAACTAGCATAATTCATTAACATACACGATAAATACGCCCATGGAATACCAATTCAAATATTTGCAAGATATCAATTGGACGAGAAAAGAGTATTTCTATTAAAATAATCAACATAAGTGTATAGGTGACAAACTTCTGTGTCGGAACATCTCATAACCAAGAAACTAAGTCCCTTCCAGATGGGCCTCCACCACTTCAATCCTCCACCAAAGGAAATCTCATATAAAGGAGGCAATAAGGTTCTCCATCAAAGAAGGAAGAGCTTGGGGGTTGAACAATGAGTTTAAACTTTAAAGGATAAAGGGATGCAGACTCAATGGGAAGTGAAAATTTCTCCAGAGTATATTTTCTCTCAAAAGTTGAATTCTCTCTCTTCCATGGCTTGGATATGGCTCAATTTATAGTCTTCAAATGGAACTGAAGGGCCGAGTTAGAATGTTTCTAGTATATGGAAGGTCAAGGATCATAGATCTCATGATGTGACATAGTAACCCAACACTATTTTTAATTTTGAGCACCAAAACTGATGTACATGGGTTGTAGTGGAGCAACCTGCATATACGCTTGTTATCTAACTGGTAGGGCACGTATATGTGGAAAAATGTTCTTTTTTGGATCTCAAAGGTAAAAAGGGGAATTCAAGTCTGCATAGGGAAATGGAAAGGCCATCCAAGCAAATTGCATGGGGTGAGGAAAAATTAGCTATAACACTTGTCTTCATCACATTCTTAGATGAATCCATGGAATTTGACCCTATCACCATGAGCCTCTCTCCCTGAACTCATTTCCATCTACATGATAATTATGAGAATTTTGTGGATGAAGTTGTAAATACAACGTGCACCAAGCCTCTCGTATGGCCTCGAGGTTGTCTATATTATGTTATGTTTAAAAATCCAATTTAATATGTAGATGATTGTATATTCATGGATATATGTTTGACATTGTATGAAAAAAGAAAAAGATGTCTTAGACCCTTTAAATCTATGCATGAATTTTTATATTTGAAATGATGTTGGGTTTGTTCTTAAAAGTTATATATGGCTAAAACAGTTGGAAAATGATTATATGTGCATATGAATATGATAAGTATGTCACTAAATCTATATTGTACATCGCCATAAATATTATGCCTCTATTACATGTTGCATATATCTCTAAAAGAGTGTTGAATTTTGTTCCCTTTCTCTATTAACCCGATACCCTACCCATTGGTTATGAACACTCGATTTTATTAAACGCATTTGATATTTGTGTTCAGTTTTAAAGAGAAATTAATTGTTGAGTATCTTTGCTTGCCTCTGGTTATCATTCTAATTTGGTTTGTGGGTCTAGTTCGAGATATACATGTAACATATCAACAATGGATATCATTTGTGCTTGATGTGCTTATATATATACGTTTGGAGAGAATTGCATATATTAAAGCTTAGTGATTTTAGTTCGAAATGGGTTTCTATTTGATTTGAGTTTTTCATTCCAAAACTAATATTTAATTATGACAATTTATTTACAGTTTGGATGGACAAAGAATACGTATATTTGGATTGTCGAATGAATTATAAGAATGTTATGAATAGTGAAAGTAAATATACAATTTATAGACTCATTTGATGTTATACATATATGAAACTTTACATGAATATGATGGTTGTGTCGTATGATTAAATTTGGTATTATGTTGCACACACACAAACAAACACACACACAAACACACACACACACACACATACACACACACACATATGATGCTAAGAATAACCATGGAAATTATTAGAGATCATCAAACCTTATGGATAAGGGAGCCCCCCCATTTTTGAATTTTGTTTGAAAACTATATTTAAAACTTTGTTCTATTTGATATATTATCATACCATTTCTGACTTAGTTTGAAGTTACAAAGTGACTTGTGGTCTGCCCATGTGACCACGTATAAACAATTAGTTAAACATTTTTTAGTTGATAACAAATATTGGAAGTTACCAACTTCTTGGTAGAAAACGATATAAAGGTTCAAGCCTCAAAAAGCAACAAGATATTTTTCCCACACTCAATATAGTATGAAAAGCAATTTTCTCAATTTTAAAATTCATTCCTCTTCAATGCACTAAGAATTACTAGGTTCTAACAGTTCTATTGATAGCGGGAGTTATTTTTTAAATGCAAAAATGGAGGTTAAGCCTTGATATTTTTGTTTGCATAAGGTATATCCTACTATTTGGTCACCGAAGAAAAAGTATTTATTGTTTCCTCCATTAGCTTGTATAATCAGGTTTTTGGTTGCAGAGACTAATACCAACATTCAAAAGCATTCATAGAAGATTGTTGCATCTTTGTCAGTCCAAATCTTTTGTTTTTCATTTACATAGTATCCAAGTGGTCTCATAAATGCTAGATTCCAATGTAAGAACATGTTTCTAGTCCAAACTTTCACAGAAGTCTGAAAGAGCTTTGAGAGTGTCATTTTATTGTACTGATGAAGAAATATTGAATAAAGAAAACTATTTTTTTCATATTCATATTTCTTTGCTTTGAGTTCTTGTTTTTCCTTCTTTCACTTGAATGTCATTCTTATTCATTGTAGATATCAGAATTTGTACTTTTATTATACAAATTTCAACTTTCTTTTTTACTTAATACTATGTGTTAGTTACTTCATTAGTTTCATATCTTGATGTTAGTGAAATAATTTACATAAAAATTTAAAGTGGCAAGAGGATATCATTCACGTGTTTGTTATGTTATTGGTACACATACGTTTGACATCACTTTTGTTATATGTTTAGAATAATTCCACATACATACTCTCTTTTATTTTATGTTATCTTGCCTAACTTATCATGAAGAAATAGATTATGTTAAAAATTAGGATATAAAATTAGGGTGATCATTCCCACCTCCTATTGGTTTAGCCAAACAACAGGTTGAAAATTTTACATAGGAACATTCATTTCCTCTTGTCAACACCAGGTGTGCTACATATTCTGGGTTTGGAACGGAATCTGATGTCTATCAATAAAATGAGTGGTGTAGGTGTACACACTCTATTTCAAAAAGATACTTGTAAGGTGGTGTTGAGGCCATAACAACCCCCCCTTTAATTTTTATTTTAAAATTGAAAGGAAAGCCCCCCCCCACATACTAGAATTCCATCCCTAATGCTTAATCCTCTACTGCTTGATCCTATTGCTATTTCATTGCCTACCTTGAGGGAGTTCAGGGTTTAATATTGATCGATGATTATCTTTTATGGGTGTTGATTATTCCTTTTGATCTCATGATTTCAAATGTCTTGACGATGCTTAATAACCCGTGATGTTTCATTGACATTTGTATGATGGAATTGACATGTCATCTTTGGACCTTTTGTTGATTTTGAAATTCTTGATGATCATATGTGGCTATAAGGTTTGGTGTTCTATTGCATGTCTTGAATGAGTTTGTGGTTGATTATTTGTTTATTGACTAATTCAAATTTTGCATCCTCTTGCTAGCATGCTATGCTTAATGTCTTCAAATTTTATACTTACACATGTGAATCTTAATCTTTTGTTTTGAATTAGCACATGAAGTCTCAATACACTCATCTATAGCCACCATGTTATCACTGAATAAACTCAAAACTCTCTTATACATTGGCTTAAAGGAGCAGAATATAATATTTATGATGTATTGGCAAGTCTCCTTTTAATCTCTTGAATCATCTGATTAATTTTTTTTTGCAGGAGCATATTTGTAGGGACATTTCATACATGTGATTGTTCTAGCCTTGAGATGCATGTGGGGAAATCCATTGATCCTTATTGTTATCACTGAATTTTTTTCCACAAATGGTTACAAGAATCCATCATCTCGAAACACCTATTAGTTCACCCACAGCTTCAAAAATGCATTTCTAAAGGGCACAAAACTATACAACTGGTTAAAAAATTAACATGCGCAGAAGAACTACAGGGTGCATGCGCACATGCGTGAGTCAGAAACGTCAGAAAAGTGCACATGCACCCAACACACGATTGTGTACGAAAAAATCCATGCACACATGAGAACGATGCATTTATGGTTCTTTTCAGCCCCTCACCCACTTCTGGTTCATCTCCCAAGTCGATTTGACACTCAAAATCTGACCTAAATCCGAGTGTTGGTCAAAGACCTAAGGGTGCCCTAAAGAGCCCCTTGTTCACACTAAATACCGGTTGGATAATGCCTCAAATATTTTCTATAAAAAGAGGCCATGGGTGCACTATGACTTCAAGAATATATTTGAATTGGTATGCTGCCTCTATTCTCCTACAAGGAACCTCTTTCCTTCTTGGAGCATACTAGCATCATTTCATTGAGCCATTCACCTCACCTCTTGAGGGAATGAGCTTTGGATTTCTTCACCATTTCCCTTCTAGTTTTTTATTTGTAAGAAGAGCTCTCACATAGGGGACTCAAGAGCCCTCCCTTGGAAGAAGAGGGGATCCATAAGTCCCCCTTTTTCTTTGGTGTTTTCCCACTAATATAAACTCTCCATTGGTGGCATGAATATTGGTCAATTGTTTGATTTATTTTGGTTCTAATTTCCTTATGCATTGTAGTTTCATTTCTTTAGTTGTTATTAGCTTAGTTGTTTATTTATTTCCTGTGCTTGATGTGTCTAACTCTTGCACTCATTTCTGTCATGTTCAGCTGAACCAACTAGACTTTCAAGTGTCCCTCTTCTTCTCATTCAAGTGGGAAAAAGGATACAACAGATTGGTGACCATACTAGGGACGATGGTTGCGATCATCTTATTTACTACATTAGTAAAAACCTTTCAGGACCATCCCTAAAGTACAATCATGAAGAGAATCTCGCCCTCATAGTCCAAAAACTGCATCATTATATCTTGCTTCACACTACCAAAGTTGTGTCAGATTCCAACCCCATGCAGTACTTGCTTAGTCGACAAAAAATTAATGGTAAGTTTGCCCGATGGATCGTCATCCTTCAGGAGTATGACCTAGATTTTTCAACTCCCAAAAGAAAGAAAGAACTCATTCTTGCCGAACTCATCATGACATTTCCATAAGTTACTACAAGTTCCCCCATCAATACATATTTTCCCGACGAACACCTATTATAC
Organism: Picea mariana; assembly: GCA_032191745.1. NCBI lineage: Eukaryota > Viridiplantae > Streptophyta > Pinopsida > Pinales > Pinaceae > Picea > Picea mariana. The sequence continues at coordinate 312,183 of JASDQU010105466.1, read as the reverse complement.
ATCCCTCGGATGACCTCTGGTATGGCGACCTTCTCATCTACCTGTAGACACAAAAGTTTGGGTCTCACCTCTCTTGAGATGATTGACGGTGCATTCTCCATCAAGCCCCTTGCTATCTCCTCATTGGTGACATTTTGTATCAACATGGGGTTGACACAATACTCCATCAATGTTTGACCATTGACGAAGCTGATAGAGTCTTAAATGACTGCCACGGCGGTGCCCGCGGTGGCCACCTCTTAGGGATGTCCACCACCCAAAAAATAATTCGAGCATGCTACTTCTTGCCCACATTGTTTCATGACTACATCCACGTTGTAAAGCGATGTGACAAATGTCAATTGTATGCCAACAAAGCGTGAGTGCCACCCGCCCTTCTACACCCAGTCATCACTACCGGCCCCTTTTGCAAATGGAGCATAGACTTCATGACTTGCAACCCTCCATCTAGCAATGGACACAAGTACATCTTCATCACAGACGATTACTTTACCAAATGGGCTGAAGCCATGCCCACTTTCAACAACACCACTGACATTGTAGCACGTTTTTTCTTTAATCATGTCATTTCCTGCTTTGGAGTCCCGCTACAGTTAGTCTCCGATCACGGGAAACGCTTCGAGAATGAGATCTTCGTCAAACTCTCCTCTAGGTTAGGATTCTCCCACAAGTTCACCTCCCCATACTACCCTTGGTCCAATAGACAGGTAGAAGCAGTCAACAAGGTCCTCAAAACCATGTTACAGCGCACGGTTAACAAACATAAGACCAATTGGCATCATATGTTGTTTTCCGCACTCTGGGATTATCGCATGGCCATTAAAACCACCACTGGTTTTACACCATTTCATGTTGTCCATGGGGTCAAAGCCACTCTCCCCATCGAGTGTGAAATTCCCACATTGGGCACCGCTATTGAGATATTACCCGACACTGCTCCAATGGAGCAGTGCTTTCTGAAATTAGAGTCACTAGATGAAGACCGTCGGTCTTCATTACAGAACAACGAGGCAGCCAAAAAATGGTCGAAGGCCACCTTTGAACGCCATGTCAACCTTCTCTCATTTAACAAAGGAGACCTCGTCCTTGCCTATGATATCGCTCATGATACCCTTGGCCATGGAAAATTTGAGTCATTATGGCATGGACCCTACATCGTCCAAAATTGCCTCACTAAAGGATCATACATCCTAGCCTCTCTCGAAGGACACCCTCTCAAAGAACCCATCAACAGGTTGTACTTAAAGAAATTTTACGCTTGAGCATAGTCATTCTACACTAGGCTTTTTTTCTTTTTTATACACATTTTGTAGAGTTTTTAATATTCTATTTCCCTCCATGCCTTATGTCTAATCTAACATTTGTGTTATTGACATATTCTTCCTCCATCGGCCTACCACATCGGTTATGATGACGGAGCTAGTCAATGGACACAGAATCTCACTTTGGTCGCTTGGGCCCTCTATACCCCCTCACATGAACTTCTCCACTCCAGCGGCATATGTTTGGGCTCAGCAACCAACAACCAAGTATAATATATAGCCTCCATTGGCCTCCTAGTCGAGGCCATTCACCACCATATTCACCACCTTAGCATCTTATTAGATTCCCAACTTGTCATCCTACAACTCAACAATGTGTACCATGTCCGTGATCCTTGCCTCTTCCACAAATACCTACAAGTTAGACTCTTATCTCGACATTTTGATTCAATTACATTTACACATATTCCATGACAATTTAATCAAATAGCAGATAATATGGCTAACCTAGTGTTAGATTGGCACTTATCACATCAAGACACCATTACACATACATAAATCATCAAAACACTATCACAGCATATAGTTTAGACATCATAAAAAGCATCACCAAACATCATCACATGTGAACATCAAAAAGATCCCAAAAATATATATCCATGTATATATATATATCGATCAATGTGCCATTAATGTTTACAAAAAAGAGTACGACATGCACATCGCCCGTAGGTAGGTGAACCCACTCATCCCTATAGGTACAAAATCGGTGTCACACTACCCTATACAACATAGCCTCACAGGCCTATATAAATAAAAAAAATAAATACATCAAGCACTCATGGTTCCGCTAGAGTACCACCACCGGGTCCTCTATCAAGAGGCGATGCCCCACCAGATGGGGGTCCTCTCGGTCCCAGTGGTAGTTGCCATGTCATCATTGCTGCCGCCATCGCTGCTCTGCGGATCAGGGTCCACAATTCTGCCTGTCCTCCAATGCACTGATCCAAGACTCCCTCGTCCTGGATCTGAGTCCACATGCCCTCAGTCACTCCCTATAGCACCACCTCCAATCAGCTACGGAAGTCCTCTAACACCCCACTGGTCTCTGTCGGAGGAGCATGTGATGGTCGTGCACTAAGGTCATCAAATCTGCGTCTCTGGCTAGCTCTCGCATCATAAGTTGGCCTGACACCAACCTCATCTCTACGATTCCTCTCTCTCTCCGACGGCTCATCCCATGGTGGTCTCACTAGTTCCTCACGAGATGACGCTCTAACCAACTCCATCTCTTAGCCTCGTGGCCCCACATCTGCACACATAGCAAACAAACGATAGCATCAACATCCATCCATACATACAACATATTCTATACTATCAAAATAATCAAAAACATAAAACACATCAACATACCTCTATGGTCCCACACCTCTCTAAGAGATCAAACCATATCTAGGTACCATCGGAAGTCCACCCCACTATACGGGAACTGGAGTACGATATGGGGCATCTGATGCCACACACATGCTAACTCATCCGTAAAGTAATGGCCCCCCTCTCCACCCGCATGTCATACCAAAATTTCTTCCCAGCACATCAATCGCGGCTCCCGAGCAGTAGTCACCTACAACATAACTCTAGGGTGCAACTTGGGCACCCTCTCAAAAAACTAGGCCACCAAGATAGACCCAAATGCAAAATCACCAGAGTCAACAGCTCGACACTGGTTAAGCTACCCTATCATCTTGGTGTGCATCATCAAGCCCCAGGAAAAATGCTCTCCACCCAATTCCCTCTACATGATCCTCAACTGACCACCATTGATCCGCTGATTAGATAAGGATCCGTATACCCTCACAATCATCACAGCGATGCAACGATGCACCAGTGCATCCATCATCCCAATTCATACAATGGAGCTTGACATAAAATCCTCCCCCAAATAATACGTTTGGGCCAAATCTACCAAGTGTCCCTCCCCTAGCAAAATGGGATTAGCAGGTAGGGCTCTCCCCTAAAAAGGGAGCTCAGTCGAAAAGTATACATCCTGCATCGCAGAGAATTTTAATTTCTCCCCTCGCACAATGAAACACTACAAATCAGTGCTCCATGTCAAAATCAAGAACTTCAACAGGTACTCATGTCCCCGTAACAATGAGAAATCGAAGAACTTTAGCAACCCACACGCTGCTAAAGATATCTGAAAACCTGGATCGTCATCCCTTACCTCCTCCGTGAGGCGTGCCCAATATCTCTCTCTCCAGTGGACTGACATCCTGATATGGTCACTTGCATTCACACAAACAACACTTGATTAGCCATCACAATTCATGAAAATGAAAAACTTCCAAAAAGACAAGTTTTTTCAACCCCCCAGCTTTGCCTCATGTGCGCGGCTGTCACCCTCACAGGCACACACATATGCACACTTGTTTCACTCACTCATGTATCTCCATGCATGGTTGTCTGCTCTACAACCACGCACCCCAACACGGGTATCCTTTGATCACCCACACACTAGGGGGCCCACCCTAACAAAATCCCACCGTACGGCCCTGCCTAGAAACAAAACCCTAATTAATATGCAGGAGGATAAGACCACTAACCTGGCTCTCACAAATCTTGGATTGGTTGGCTCGAACTCCCAGAATCTCTAAATCTCCTCTAAAACCTCTCATCAACTCACTATGGAAGAAAGTACAAATGAGGTGGCAATGTGGGCCCTACAACTATATATATTCCCTTTTGCCAAACTTCCATGCTCAATTACAGTAGCTCAGAGCATCCTTTTTCCGATCTGTCTTTAGCCATGGGATCAGGATCCCGCCACCTACACAGTCACAATCCCCAAGTCACCATCCATCCTCAACCCCCGGAGAGCATTTTTCTCACATCACACACATGTACACATGCTCATGTTCAAAATTATCGAATAAATATTATATGATATTGTTCACATCAGGTATTCGATTTTCATTTGTGTAGGTACTTGGTCATCACACACCAGCGCAACCCCTTCAGGTATATAATCGACACTAGCATGTAGTCATTTCCTATGAATATCAATTGCATCTCCCAGCCACACCCTCTGACATTTTCATCTAGGATCCCCCCATCCAGCTCTATAGTACTTTCACCTCCACTGCATTTTTAGTACTGTCACCTAGTAGCACTCTCCCCTACATGAGTTGTCCCATTCATAGTCCCCTTTGGCACTTCGACACTCATGTTGTTTCACCCCTATGGATGGGAGTCCCAATAGTCCTACTCATGTTCGATAATTTGCCACATACTCCTTCTCCTCATTTTTTCTATATTTTCCAATGGACTCCCAGGATATCTCCTCATGGTTATCATTTGATTGCACCTGCTCAGTATTATTAACCCTCCATTTCATCCACAGTCAATTTTCCGATTTGTAGATTTCACTCCATTCATTTACCTCATATAGAAACCCACCTATGGGGCACCCACCCTCCACCAATTTTCCCTGCAACTTGCGCCCTCACAAGCCAAGCCATCTCACACTGGGGCACCCGTTTCTGTATCTACATACTTATCCCAAATTATTCTTTATTCATTTGGTAATTGTACAAAGCCTTTCTTTCCAAAACTTACATAGCTTTTTGTTGTCGCCTTTAGAGACCTTCTTTTTCTAGTAAAGAAACCCCTATCGCCCCTGGTTGAGGCATTCGTTACCTTCTACTCATGTTGACATAATCCATAAACCCTAAGTATCGGACAATCCATGTACCTAATATCTCTGAGTTTGTCCACTTTGTCATGCCTCTGGCATAATTTAACCCACGTCTAGTCGCCCCCTGACGCTAGATTCAGTTTCACGATTGTTGCCACTCATAATTCACATATATCTCCAACCAAGAGTAGTCTTGAGCCTCACCACATCTTGATTTCATCCCTGTACCTCATCAGTTCCTGATCTCATCCAGTGGATTTCATGATACCATTTTGCTTCTTGGAGTCGAGTCTCCTTTTCTATCGACACCAACATAGTTTCCAGAAGGGCGACAGTATCTTGACTCTCATTACCTTTACAATGATGAGTCTCGGACAACATATAGAGAACCATCATTGCGCTCTGTTATTGTTGACCCCCATGACAATCGACTTCAACATAATCTCATGTTAAGGTGGGTCTTACTTTGTGACTATTGCAATTGTTTTTATACTATCTGAAGATCTCTGAAATTTGCTAGGCCATCAATGCCTATGAGTCATTGACACTTATTACATGTGTCATCGCCTCTTTTTCAGAGTATGTTCACCATCAGAATTGTCATCTATCATTATCAAACCTCCCTAGAGGGCACTGCAATTATCTACATCAGCACACAGCTTCAGTTATTGTCTTACACATTTGAGTTATATGACATGAGCATGGGGCATGCCCACCTCGTTTGTATACATTTTTTATTATTCCACACCTAGAGAAAGGTTTGGGTCCCACAGTTTCCCTTCTCCTTCCAATGTATTGCTCTTGCAGTTCCTATCAACACTCTTTCTTACAATGGTACTCTCAGTAGAAGAAACATTGATGTATTTTGGCTATACGTATGCTTCTAACCTCATACATCAGGGGGCATCTTTTATCACTGAAATTTTGTCCCCAAATGCTTACAGGAATCCAGCATCTCCAAACACCTATTAGTTCACCCACAACTTCAAAAATTCATTTCCAAAGGGAACAAAACTATACAAATGGTTAAATAATTAACATGCGCAGAAGAACTACAGGGTGCACACGCACATGTGCAGGTCAGAAACATCAGAAAAGTGCACATGCACCCAATGCATGAAAAAATCTATGCACACCTGAGAATGGCACATTTATGGTTCTTGTCAGCCCCTCACCTACTTTTGGCTCATCTCCCAAGTTGATTTGTCACTCAAATCCGAGCTGAATCCAAGTGGGGGGTTGGTCAAAGACCTAAGGGTTCCCTAAAGAGCCCCTTGTTCACACTAAATACTGGTTGGATAATGCCTCAAAGATTTTCTATAAAAAGAGGACATGGGTGCACTATGAATTCAAGGATATATTTGAGTTGTTGTTGCCTCTATTCTCCTACAACGAATCTCATTCCTTCTTGGAGCATACTAGCATCATTTCATTCAGCCATTCACCTCACCTCTTGAGGGAATGAGCTTTTGATTTCTTCAGCATTTCCCTTCTAGTTTGTTATTTGTAAGAAGAGCTCTCACATAGGGGACTCAAGAGCCCTCCCTTGGAAGAAGAGGAGATCCATAAGTCCCCCTTTTTCTTTGGTGTTTTCCCACTAATATAAACTCTCCATTGATGGCATGAATATTGGTCAATTGTTTGATTTATTTTGGTTCTAATTTCCTTATGCATTGTAGTTTCATTTCTTTAGTTGTTATTAGCTTAGTTGTTTATTTATTTCCTGTGTTTGATGTGTCTAACTCTTTCACTCATAATATAACTCCGCAAAGTAAGCATAATATTGTTAAAGCATAGCTAGGTTATCTTGTTGCTGTCTGGATTCACTTTTCATTTCCTTTGGTTGTAGACACCTGTGTCTTGCAACCCCCCTATTGCTACTTCAGGTGAGACTTCATATGCTTCGCAGGTGTTTCCAAAAGGGCCAGTATTTAAGGCTTGTTGGTGCGCTGTTAGAGTTGAACCCTGGGTCCGCCCCTGTGCCAACAAATGGTTCCATTGTTGGGTCGATATCTTCTTGAGGGAATGTCAAGGTGCTTTCCATCGAAGACAAAGATTCAGAAGTGGATAGAAGAACAAGAGAGGGAATTCACCGAAGCTCAGAACAATAACCCTATCATTAGTACAAAAGATTGGTTGGAAAGGTATATCTTTATTGATATACACAAGATTTTCTTTGGAGGAGTTCATAAGGAGTTATACGAGTGGTTAGACAGATTATTAGATACTCAGTTTCAAATTAGATCCAGACCACCTATGGTTTGGATGACGATGTTGATCAAGAAGGTCAAGAGAGTTGATATTGTTGTGTCAAGAGAAGTAGATCACTGGTTTGATAGCACTGTTGGACGGTATATTATTGATTTTTCCATTGACAGAGTCGAATCGTATAGCCAAGCAGAGAGGTATTTATTTAAGGGACCTATAGGAAAGTTTTTACACTTTTGAATTTGAATATCAAGATGTTATTGCATGATAAGAACATCTTGAAGATACAGTAATCGGTCAGATTTTTAAAAGCTAATGTTCAAGAACTCCGAAAATGACAACAAAACAGAGGATGGACACATGCACAGTGGGAGATCATTTAGAGAGGTTCCTTTTGTGAACCTGTTTGAGCAGAACCACAAACCACAAGCACAGGACGAAGAGTTCTACAGTGGGGAAGAAGAAGAGCTATTGAATGAGGAGTATTCAGAGTCCACTAGGGCAGAAGGAGGGAAGACTGAAGAACCTCTCCGAGAAGAATAAAAAACTTCAGGCACTGCACCTACCGTCAAAGTAAGTACTTGTTATAGCAAGATTTGCCTCACCTTATGTAATCTTGCATAGAGGTCCTTTTTCCATTTCCCTATGCAGACTTAGCATCCCTTTTTGATAAATCTAGAGCTAAAAATACATATTTTTCCACATGTACACACCTTGCCCACTATACATCATGTGTATACGCAGGTTGTTCCACTACAACCCACGTACATCGGGATTTGTGCCAGAAAATACAAAAATGGAGTTGGGTTTCCATGTCACGACAAGAGATATATGATCCTTGACCTTCCATATACTGGAAACATTCTGAATCGGCCCTCTAGTTCCATTTTAAGGCTATAAATGAGCCAATTCTAAGCTATGTAAAAGAGGAGAAAGCATTCAACTGTGAGAGCAAAGTTACTCTGGAGAAATTACTACTTCATATTGAGTCTACATCCCTTTGTCCTTTAAGTCTAAACACAGTGTTCATCCCCCAAGCTCTTCCCTTATTGTTGGAGAACCTCATTGTATCCTTTTTATGAGCTTGTCTTTGGTGGAAGATTGAAGTGGTGGAGGCCCAGCTGGAAGGAACTTAGTTTCTTGGTTCCGAACCATGCCGACACAGAAGTATGTAATGTTATCATTTATGTTGATCATTTAATAGAAATAGTCCTTTCCCGTCCTATTGATATAATGCAAATACATTATTATTATCCATGGGCATGTTTGCTATGTTTATTATTGGATTATGCTATCTAATGTGCTAACCTTTTATATTATCACTATATGCTTTCTCTGC
>JASDQU010105466.1:283316-293563 GCA_032191745.1 Picea mariana | reverse complement strand
CATGTGGAAAGAATGGGCACAAGTATTATGAGTGTTCAGACAAGAAGAAGGAAGGAGGAGAAGCTCACATCACTGAAGCACAGAGGCGGGATGTTGATGCAGAAGACGCTGAAGGCGAAAGATCGTTGATGATGCGAAAAGTCCTTTTGACACCCGAAAAAGAGGTGGAGAGTTCAGTCCAAAGGACCAGAATTTTCAGGACTGCTTGCAAGTCCAAGGATAGGGTATGCAAGGTCATCATGGATACTGGTAGCATGGATAATATCGTTTCTATGGAGATGGTAGAGAAGCTGGAGCTGGAGATGACTGATCATCCAAGCCCATATAGAGTTTCATGGCTACAGAAAGGACACCAGGTAACTGTCACTAAACAATGTTTAGTTGAGTTCAAGATAGGAGGATATAATGATAAGATATTATGTGATTTCATTCCTATGGATGTTTCTCATCTATTGCTNAAAAGGTTCTTTTCTTTTTGTAGCAGAGAAGAATAATTCACCATGCTGCCAAGGAGAAGGGACATGCAGACACCCGATCCACCAGAGGAGAGGGAAATTCCAAGAAGAAGAGGCAGGAAGATGACGGATCCAGTTATGGAGAGAGAAATGCATGATCTACGAGCTAGACTCGAAGACATGGAGACAGCACAAAGACGCACAGTCAATGCTGGGGATCTTAGTGATTTCGAAAGTGAAGTTGAGGCTGAATGAGAAGAAGAAGTTGCAGCTGAAGATGCATCAAACAAGCATTTGATCAGAGCTATTGCAAGGATGGGTGCAAGAGCGAAGATGGATATTCCAGTTTATGAGGGAAACTTAGATTCAGAGGAGCTTCTAGACTGGATTAGAGCTCTGGACACATACTTTGACTATGAAGATGTCGAAGAGGACAAGAAAGTCAAGCATGCTGTCACAAGATTGAGAGGACATGCAGCATTGTGGTGGGATGAACTACAAGCTAATAGACACTACAAGGGCAAGAAGAAGATCAAAAGCTGGGATAGAATGATCGCTAAGATGAAGGCAAAATTCATCCCCAGAGATTACCAAATTACTCTGTTCAGGAGGATGCAGAACCTGAGACAGAAGCTGATGACAGTGAAAGAATACACTGAGGAATTCTACAAACTGAACATCAGGGCAGGTCATCGGGAGAGTGATGATGAAAAAGTTTCCAGATACATGAATGGCCTGAGATATGACATCCAGGATGAGATGAGCATGGTAACCATCCGAACGGTGGAAGATGCTTATCATATGGCTCTAAAAGCTGAAGAGAAGCTGAGCCGAAAGAAGAGTCAGAGGGGCCAAGGCAGAAGTCATCCCAGAGGCAAATCAGTTTCCCAGGATAAATACCAGAAGCCCAAGGAGGACTAGAAGAAACCTCAGACTCAAACTGAGAGAGGTGGAACCTCACAGAGAGGGAAATATGATAAACAACGAGGATAGCATGTTGAACAAAGAGGAGATTATGCTGACAATAACACTTTTCCTCGTACTAGAGGTAGAGGAAGAGGAAGAGGTGGAGTAATAACATGCTTCACATGTGGAAAGAATGGGCACAAGTCTTATGAGTGTCCAGATAAAAAGAAATAAAGTGGAGAAGCTCACATCGTCGAAGCACAGAGGCAGGATGTTGAGGCAAAAGACGATGAAGGCGGAAGATCGTTGATGATGTGAAAAGTCCTTTTGACACCCGAGAAGGAGGTGGAGAGTTCAGTCCAAAGGACCAGACTTTTCAGGACTTCTTGCAAGACCAAGGATAGGGTATGCAAGGTCATTGTAGATAGTGGTAGCATGGATAATCTTGTTTCTACGGAGATGGTAGAGAAGTTGGAGCTGGAGACTATTGATCATCCAAGCCCATACAGAGTTTCGTGGCTACAGAAAGGACACCGGGTAACTATCACTAAACAATGTTTAGTTGAATTTAAGATAGGAGGATATAACGATAAGATATTATGTGATGTCATTCCTATGGATGTTTGTCATCTATTGCTGGGTAGACCATGGCAATATGATAGAAATGTGATTCATGATGGGAGAATGAACACATAAACCCTAGAGAAGAATGGGAGGACACACATGCTGCTTCTAATTAAGGATAATGAGGTGAAGCCGGAAGTAAGAAACACTGTACTTCTCATGAGTGGGAAGGAACTTCTTACAGAGGTTAAGAAGAAGGAGGATCCACAGTTTATTGTGGTTAGAAAGCCAAGAATTGTTTTGACCAGCACAAGGGTAGATGATTTACCAGAAGAAGTTCAGGAACTACTGGAAGAGTTCGCTAACATTGTAGTGGATGAATTACCTCATTCGTTGCCACCGATTAGAAGTGTGAGTCATCATATTGACCTCATTCCAGGAGCTAGTTTTCCAAACAAAGCCACGTACAGATTGATGCTGCAAGAAAATGAAGAGGTTAAGAGGCAAGTCTAGGATTTATTGGACAAAGGTTTAGTCAGGGAAATCTTGAGTTCATGTGTTGTTCCAACAGTACTCAGTCCGAAGAAAGATGGAGGCTGGAGGATGTGTACTGATTCAAGGGTGATCAACAAGATAACCATCAGGTACATATTTCCATTGCCGAGTATGGATGATCTGATGGATTTCTTAAGTGGAGCAAAGTATTTTTCAAAGATTGATTTGAAAAGCGGTTATCATCAAATCCGCATGAGAGAAGGTGATGAATGGAAGACAACATTCAACACCAACGAAGGGTTGTATGAATGGCTTGTTATTCCATTTGGCTTAACAAATGCGTCGAGTACCTTCATGAGGTTGATGAATGAAGTCCTGAGGGAGTTCATCGGAAAAATTTTCATTGTGTATTTAGATGACATACTGGTTTACAGTAAAACAGTGGCAGAGCATCTGAAGCATTTGGCTACAGTGATGCAAAAATTACAGCAGGAGAAGTTGTTGATAAATATGAAGAAGTCCTCATTTATGAAGACAGAGCTCATTTACTTAGGATTTTTTATTTCTACAGATGAGTTGAGGATGGATCTGGATAAGGTGGAGGTAATCAAGAATTGGCCATCACCGAGGAATGTATTTGAGGTGAGAAGTTTTCACGGATTGGCTAGTTTCTACTGGAAGTTCATCAGGAATTTCAGTGGAATTAGTGCAGCAATGATGGTTACAGTGAAGAAAAGACACAAATATTTTCATTGGACAGAAGAGGTTGAGAAAAGTTTCAATCTATTGAAAAGGAAGATTACGAAACAACCAATTTTGGTGTTGCCGGATTTCCAAAAAACATTTCAAGTGAAATGCGATGCAAGGGGATTTGCAATCAGAGCAGTCTTGAGTCAGGAAGACAGGCCGATAGCATATTTCAGCGAGAAGATGAATGAAGTGAAAGTGAAGTACTCCACTTATGATAAGGAGTTCTATGCTATCATTCAGGCATTGAAGAAATGGAGGCATTACTTGATCCCGAAAGAGTTTGTCTTATACAATGACAATCATGCATTGCGGTTTGTGACTCAATAGGAGAAGTTGAATCAGAGACATGTAAAATGGGTTGAGTATATGAAGAATTTCACTTTTGTGATTAAACATATTTCTGGTACTACTAACAAAGTTGTTGATACTTTGAGCAAGAAGTGTTTTATGTTGCAGGAGTTCAGAGTCAAAACAATGGGTTTTGATGATCTCAGGAACATGTACGCCTATGATCCAGATTTTAAGGAGGCGTATGAAGCAGCTGAGAATCCAATTCTCAGGGATAGAAGCCCATGGGAAGAATACATGATCCAAGAAGGATTATTGTTCAGGGGAAATCAACTGTGTATTCTGAAATGCTCCATGATCGAGAACTTGCTGAAGGAGAAACACAGTGGAGGATTAGCAGGGCACTTTGGTGATGACAAGACGTTCACAAAGTTAAACGAGTCATATTTTTGGCCGAGAATGCGAGCAGACATCAATATATTTGTGGATAAATGCAGAATTTGCCAACATTCGAAGGGGAGAAAGAAGAATGCAAGGTTTTATCAACCATTGCCCATACCAGAAAGGTCGTGGAATGCAATTAGCATGGATTTTGTATTGGGGTTGCCAAGAACACAAAGAGGTGTTGACTCAATCTTTGTGGTGGTGGATAGGTTTTCCAAGATGGCACACTTTATTCCATGTCAGAAAACCAGTGACACAACTCACATTGAGAATCTATTTTTCAAAGAAGTCATTCGACTTCATGGATTTCCGGGAAGCATAGTTTCGGATCAAGACACCAAATTCATAGGGCATTTTTGGAGGACCTTATGGAAGAAGCTGGGAACTAACTTGTCATTTATTTCAACTTATCATCCTTAGATGGATGGACAAACAGAAGTAGTAAACAGAAGTCTGGGAGACTTTCTGAGAAGCTTGGTGATAGATCACCATAGCCAGTGGGACAATATATTACCATAGGTAGAGTTTGATTATAACGACTCAGTTAACAGAAGCACAGGGAAGAGTCCATTTCAGATTGTCTATGGCATGCATTCGAGAGGAATTTTTGAACTGAGGGATTCAGAATAGACTGCGACTAGGAGCGCTAGTGCAGAAGAATTCACACAGACGATGAGAGAACTTCATAATCAGGTGAAGCAGTGACTGCCGAATTCAAGCCAGGAGTATAAGGGTAGAGTAGATCAGCATAGAAGACAACTTCAGTTTGAGGTTGGTGACTTGATTTTTTGCACATTTCAGAAAAGAAAGGTTCCCGAGAGGAACATATAATAAATTGAAAATGAAGAAAATCAGGCCATGTAGGGTCTTGAGGAAATTTGGGGCAAATGCTTATGAGATTGAATTACCCGATGGGATCAGAATTTCTTCAATATTCAATATCTCAGATTTGTACCCATATAGAGCTAGGGAAGCAGGGACTGGGAATGAGCAGCTAGTGATCCAGTGGACAAAACAGATGCTAGTTGCAGATAAGTCGCAGATGGAGTGCATACTGGACAAGAGAGTGACTAAAAAGACTAGGAGAAAGCAATACTTTGAGTATTTGGTCAAATCGAAGAACCATCCAGTTGAAGACACCAGATGGGAGAATGAAGAAAATCGGGCCATGTAGGGTCTTGAGGAAATTTGGGGCAAATGCTTATGAGATTGAATTACCCGATGGGATCGGAATTTCTTCAATATTCAATATCTCAGATTTGTACCCATATAGAGTTGGGGAAGCAGGGACTGGGAATGAGAAGCTAGTGATCCAGTGGAAAAAACAGATGCTAGTTGCAGATAAGCCGCAGATGGAGTGCATACTGGACAAGAGAGTGACTAAAAAGACCAGGAGAAAGCAATACTTTGAGTATTTGTTCAAATCGAAGAACCATCCAGTTGAAGACGCCAGCTGGGAGAATGAAGCAGAGATACAGAGGTATGGACAGACCATGCACAAGCTCATGGACAGGAACCCCTGAAAAGTTTCAAGCCAGGGAGTATGATGCAGGAGCATCGCCAACATCAAGCAAGCCAGCACGGAGGCAAAAGACAGCTGGACAAGCCAGCACAAATTTTGAATTTCTCTTGGAGTTGATGCGCGAACATAAATGTGGCAATTTAATGAAGCGCACTTGTAATTTGTAAACGGACCTTGAGCGATTTTATCTCGTCCTTAGTAGGTAGAAGGCATTTAAAGTAGTTAATGCAAGTAGGTAGAATTGAATGTGTAGATTAGACAGTTTTAGAGCACAAGAGGGAAACAGGATATAGACACCCTCATTGTGTATTGTAACATAAGAAGAGGAAGAAGAGCATAGAGGAGAAGCAGAGAGCTGTGTAAGAACACCCATGTACAGATATTTGGATTAATAGAAAGAGGTTGATTCAAATTCATGGTTTTGTGTTTGTTCTCTGTGTATTGATGTTGAATGATATGCTCATGAATGTTTGCTTCCTATTATACATTTTCTTTACATGCTGTGTATATGATTTCATGTTTGAGTTTGAAGTCTGAGAGGAAGTAGGAATGAGTTTCAATTGTTTCTCTATCTGAGCAAGAGTTCCTGCAAGGAGTGCATTTGAAGTGTCCGCAAGGAGTGCATTGACAAAGGGTTCAGATAGGGTAGCTTTTGTTCTCATTCACGCAGAAGTGCAATTGGGCACAGGAGCCGTGCAAGGAGTGCACAGGCCGAGTGAAATTTGAGGGTTGTGAACCTGAATGAAATGTTTAGAGACTGCTGCTGCAGGTATGCGCAGAGTCAAAAGGATTCAACACTTAGGAGTGTTTGAAGATTGCCACAAGGAGTGCACGCAAGAGTCTTTCTAAGACTCAGAGTTATAATAAAGCTCAGGAAGGATAAGGCCTTCGAAACTGTCGAAGAATAATGCAATAGAAGTTGTGCCTGGAAGATTCAAGAAGGTGTCGTAAGTTTGCATTCAGGTGGACAAGTTTTCATGGAGGAATACTTGGTTTGTCTCGCAGAAATCATCCAGGAGAAACGGACGGTCGAAATTCTCTACGAAGAATTCGCGAAGTACCATGAGCCGTTAGATCTCACAAAAGCAAGGGAGTTATTGTGAAAGCGTCGAAGGGTTCAAAGCTCAGGAGGGGTAGGACCGTAGATCCAAGCCACAAGGGCCGTTGGATTTACATGTATCTACGTGTATCGGGGTTTCATGGGTGGAAGTCCCTTAAACGTTGCAACAGGAATTGCGAAATCATGAACCGCGATATCCCAAAAGTCAAGAGGGTTTGTGTGGGCCATGGAGGAATCAACGAGGTGGATAGGTGGCACACTATTTCGAAGTTTCATGGTGAGAAGTCCCGAAACATTTGCATCAGGATTCATGATACCGTGAAGTTTGAAATGTCGATGAGGTGAAGCATTGAGAAGTCAAACTCGCACGTGCGTAGGATTTTTAGCATATTGGGATTTGGGAGTCAGCAAGACAAGTTGTTTGACATCGCGAACACTGAAATCACGATAGGGAAAATTATGATAGGAAAAGGAAAAGGTCAGCATTGACTGGTTGTCATGTTTCGGGGATTCAAGAGACCAACGCTCGACCACTGAACTCATGAAGTCGCGAAGTCTGATCCCTAAGTGAAAAGAGGGGATCCCATGAGGATTGTTGTGGGTGCAGATTTCTTGACAAGGAAATACAAGAGTCGTTTAGAGTTCTTCGGGCCGTGGAAAAAGGAAAGATCCTGAGTTGACGTGGACCTTCCGACCTGCGGGTTGTGGAGTGAAGGGTGTCGACACCACCTATGGAGAAAATTATTGATGCCTCTTGCATCTCTTGGTTTCATCAGTGAGTCTATGTTGCCAGAGTCTACCATATGTCTCATGCTCTTGTTCAAAGGAAGTCTATCAACCTGTGTCATTCACTCCTCAGAACTCTTGAATTTACATGTCGGCCATAACCTCAATTTCTCTTAGAGTCACATGATATTGTGGTCCTATCATGCACCCTAGCCCTACTTTCATCATTGGTAGGTAACCTTGAACCTAGTAGTCGACATTTCATCATTGGTCATTGACTAAGTGGTTTCCCTTGTGTTCGACGACAAGAAATCTATTCACACTTTGGGATTTGTGTAGTGTCTTGGATTCCATTAGCCTTATTGGTGGTTTCCTCACCTTTGTCAGCAGTTTTCATCATTGTCTTCTTTCAAAGGGTATTTTTCATGTACCACTTTCGCTTGGCACATGCGAAATATACATAGGGTCGTTGGTTCATGAACATGTTCTTCGTTTGATTTCCACCAAATTATGAAGCTCCTGCTTGGTTCCTCATGCTGACTGATGAGAGATGCTAAATGCTCTCCTTTCAGTGGGTA
The DNA here is from genome assembly GCA_032191745.1 of Picea mariana. Lineage (NCBI taxonomy): Eukaryota > Viridiplantae > Streptophyta > Pinopsida > Pinales > Pinaceae > Picea > Picea mariana. The sequence goes on along the minus strand of JASDQU010105466.1, from coordinate 285,775 downwards.
TCTTTCCATTGAATTCAACTCATTTATTCTAGATATGGGACCTAGAGTTTTATGAGTACCTTGAGACTTGCATTCATTAGCGGTAGGCTCTCTCTCCATTGACAGATGGGAATACATCAATGTCTCCTGATCAATGGATTCCTTGGGTGTTTGAAACTAACTCCTTTATTCACACTTGTAGGAATGTACTCAATGCCTTGATACCTACTTTCATTATTGGTAGGTTGTCTCGCATTTGTTAACAGTATACCTCAATGATCGGTAATTAAACGATGTCTCATTGTGTTCGACCTCAAATCCTTTATTCACATGATGTAGACTTGCACCTTTGGCAGATAGTGTATAAGAATTGAAGACATCACTATGTGGCCATGACTTTCCTAAGTTGTTGCTTCCTTTTCATTGGACCAGTACCTATATGACTTCAGTGATCATGGGAGATCAGATACACCATTGTATAAAAATATCTTCAGATTGGTTTTGAGACTGGTTCTACTAGGCCTTGTCCATGACTATGACACCTTGTGGCATATAACCGCATTTGTATTTGCCTATTCATGGACACGGACATTTTTTTGGTATATTTTCCACATGGATATGCAATGTATTCTATTGGCAGCCATGTATGTAAAGTCAGTGTAGAATGTAATGAGCAACTAGTCTTTCCATCTGGGTCCTCATCACTCCACTTCTAGGTTGTTTATAATGTATTTCAGCCATCACAGATACTCCTATGATCTCACACATTAGGGGGCATCTTTTATAGCAAGATTTGCCTCACCTTATGAAATATTGCACAGAGGGCCTTTTTCCATTTCCCTATGCAGACTTAGCATCCCTTTTTGATAAATCTAGAGCTAAAAATACATATTTTCCACATGTACGCACCTTGCCTACTATACAGCATGTGTATACACAGGATTTTCCACTACAGTCTGCATACATCAGGATTTGTGCCAGAAAATACAAAAATGGAGTTGGGTTTCCATGCCATGACAGGAGATCTCTAATCCTTTTCCTTCCATATACTGGAAACGTTCTGACTTGGCCCTTCAGTTCCATTTGAAGGCTATAAATGAGCCAATTCCGAGCTATGGAATAGAGGAGAAATAATTCAACTTTGAGAGAAAAGCTACTCTAGAGAAATTGCTACTTCATATTGATTTTGCATCCCTTTGTCCTTTAAGTCTGAACACAGTGTTCAGCTCCCAAGCTCTTCCCTTATTGTTGGAGAACCTCATTGTCTCCTTTCTATGAGCTTTCCTTTGGTGGAGGATTGAAGTGGTGGAGGCCCAACTAGAAGGAACTTAGTTTCTTGGTTCCGAACCGTGCCAACATAGAAGCTTGTAATGTTATCACTTATGTTGATCATTTAATAGAAATACTCCTTTCTTGTCCTATTGATATCGTGCAAATATATGATTATTATCCATGGGCATGTTTGTTGTGTTTATTATTGGATTATGCTATCTAATGTTCTAACCTTTTATATTATCACTATATGCTTGCTCTGCTTGTTTTTATAGAACTTGTTGCAAGTATAAAGATTTGGGTCGAAGTGCTCAATGGTGGACATCATCAAATGTTTGGACAAGGTAGACCTCTTTCTTATCTCACTTGAACATTGGTTTATATAGAATATGTTGGAATTGAGTTGATTTTTGCAGTCATACATGTCTGTTGTGGTTTACCCTAGCCATAGAGAGTTTTTCCCTTGTAACAATACTACTAATCCTCCTGTTGTTTTAGCATCATTGAGTAACCAAAGTAACCTAAGTTATCAGAGCACTCTGAGCACTGCTACAAGAAGTTCAATACCTATTCAGTCAAGAAACCTAGGAAGATCTATGGCAGACGAGATGAGGTTACCTATATTTAGAGGAGATCGATCTAAGGATCCCGACCAGCATTGGTTCTTATGTGAAGTTGTATGGATTATTAAGAATGTCACTGATGAAGATGTTAAGAGAGCTCAGTTTAGTACTACACTGAGAGACCGAGCATTGAGCTAGTACATGAAGTTCATCAATGGAGTTGTACAGCCTAAACTGCTGAATGAAATTAATACTGCATTGATTTTTGAATTCAAGAAACCCAAGTCGTAGTCACAGTTCATTACAGAGATGAAAGAAATCAAGTAGAGAGTAGTTGAACCTATTTGGGAGTGTGATCAAAGGTTTAAGACCTTGACAAGTTGTTTGAGTTTTCAAATTCTAAACGAATAGAATAAGGAATGGTTCATCGTTTCCCTCTTGCCACACATCAGAGTTCCTCTGATGGAACAAAAGATTGATTCGCAAGCTGAGGCATTGGAGATCGCCAAGAAAATTGAATCAACCCCTGTGGGAGAATCTAGTTCAGGTATGAGTCAGATCTTAACTCAATTAACTATTTTATCTCTGCAGGTCGAAGATATGAAGAAAGAAAAGGGAAAAGATAAAAGAGAAGACATCTAGTGT
>JASDQU010105466.1:257211-271567 GCA_032191745.1 Picea mariana | reverse complement strand
ATCTGTTTTGGTGTAGAGAGTTGGTTCATTTTGGCTTCTGCTGAAACCATTTTTGATCAGATAAGTGTCAATTCTGCTGTACCAAGTTCTTGGAGCTTGCTTTAAGCCATACAAGGCTTTCTTCAACCGATATACTTTGGTTGGGTGCTCTTGGACTTCAAATCCAAGTGGTTGATCGACATAAACTTATTCTTCTAAGAAACCATTCAGGAATGCTGACTTGAAATCCATCTGGTATACTTTCCATTTGTGTTGGGCTGTTATGGCCAATAGAGTCCTTAGAGTGTCTCATCTTGCTACTGGAGAAAAAGTTTCACCATAATCAGTACCTGGTTGTTGTGAGAATCCTTTGGCAACAAGTCTTGCCTTGTGTTTTTTGATCTGCCCTTTTTCATTGAGTTTAGTTTTGTAAACCCACTTGACGCCAATACTCTTCTTGTGAGTTGGTAAATCAACAAGATCCCATGTCTTTTTCTTCTCAATGGAGTCAATTTCTTGGTTCATGGCTTGAACCCAATGTGGCTCCTTAGATACTTCCTTAAAGGATGTAGGTTGACATGAAATTAAAGAAAAAAGGTTGTTTTGTTCAAAGTCATCCAAATGCTGATGTATTTCTCTCAAACTTCGAGTTCTCTAATTTTGTGTTTCAGAGAATGATTCTCAGCTTGAAGTTGAGTTATCCTGAGAATTTTCAGGTTGTCTTTGTACCTGCAATCGTGGAAGAGTAGTTTGAGGTACTTGTTGTTATGAATTTTCTTCGTTTTCAGAACTTGGCAGCAATGGATTTTGATTGTCCATCTGATGATTTTTTGAATCATTCCAGAATTGATTTTCCAAAAATTTTACATCTCTGCTGAGAATTAGTTTCTTGGTGATTGGATTGTAAAGCATGTAAGCTTTAGATGTTTCACTATAACCAGTGAAAATACATTTCTCACTTCTGTCATCAAGTTTCTTCCTTAATTCAGAAGGTATGTGAGCATATGCTATGCATCTGAATGTCCTTAGATGCGCTACATTGAGCTTTGTCCCACTCCATGCTTCTTGGGGAACTTTCATCTTTAGACTTGTGGTTGGAGATCTATTTAAGAGATAAACTGAGCATGCTACTGCTTCAGCCCAAAAAGTATTTGATAGACCTTTCTCTTTGAGAAGTGTTCTTGCCATATTCATTATTCTCTGTTTTTTCCTTTCATCCACTCCATTATGTTGTGGAGTATACCTGGCTGTTGTTTGCATGAGAATGCCTTGTGATTTGCAGAAATTTGCAAATTCTCTGGAGTTGTATTCTCCTCCTCCATATGACCTGAGTGCTTTGACATACTTGCCACTCTATTTTTCAGCTTCTGCCTTGAATTCTTTGAATTTTGCAAAAGTTTCAAACTTGTGTCTGAGAAAATAGATCCATATTTTTCTGCTAAAATCATCAATAAACATTAGAAAGTAAAAACTACCACCTATTGACTCTATTTGCATTGGTCCAAATAGGTCAGTGTGAACAAGTTCAAGATGTTGTTTGGCTTGATTGGAAGATTGTGGAAAACTAGTCCTCTTATGTTTTCCAAGTATGCAAGACTGACATGGGGGAATTTGCTCTTTAAAGATAGGAAGGCCTTTGACCATGGAGTTCTTCTGAAGAAGACTTAGACTCTAAAATGGTAGATGCCTGAATCTTGTATGCCAAAACATAGTTTCATTCAGGGTTGATGCACTTTGTGCATATGGTTGAATCAGATTTGCAGTTCTAAGAGTAAGGGGAAACATCCTATTTGGAGTCATATGGATTTCAGAAATCAATTTTCTGCTGGGGTATTTGTCATATATTTTGCAAGATGCTCCCTCAAAAAGTACCTTATAGCCATGTTCAATGAGCTGTCCTACACTTAGAAAATTATGTTTTAGATCTGGAACATGATAGACATTGTTTATGTCTTTCTTTACATTCTATTTAGTAAGAATAGGAAGAGTTCCTTTTCCTTGAACTTTGACTAAATAATCATTTCCAAGTGTAATATCAAATGAGATTGAAGAGTCAATGCATGAAATTAATTCTTTGTTACCTGTCATGTGATTGCTACATCCACTGTCCAGCAACCAGAGATCTTTAGGCTGTTCTTCAGTCTTGTGGCATGAGAGAAACATACCTCTTGAGTTTTCTCCCGTGTGATTTGACATATGAGCTCTGCCTGAGAGCTGATCTGCTTGCTTCTTCCTGCATTCTGATTCATAGTTCCCATACTTCTTGCAGTAATAGCATTGTATGCTTGTTTTGTCATTTTATCTTCTCCCTCTGCCTCTTTAAGGATGGAAATTTTGATGTTGATTTTGTTGTTGTTGTCTTTGACCTTGGAAATTTTGATTCGGATACTGTTGTCTATTACTGCCACTAGAGTGAGGGTTACTTTGATTGCTCCCACTTCCTTGGTGACCTATGATTCTTCCTCTGCCTCTCCCTCTGTTGAAGGAGAATTGAGTTTTGAAATCATTGGAGATTGACTCATCTATGAGATGTAGTCTAGTCTCATGTGTCACCAGAGAACCAATTAATTCATCTATGGAAAAACTGGATAGATCCTTGGATTCAAGGATTGCTGTTACAACCATTTCAAATTTCTTTGGTAAAATTATGAGGATTTTTTCAACAATGCGTTGATCAATGATGGTTTCACCAATCAGTCTGATCTGGTTCACGATGCCCATGACTCTGGTCATGAACTGATCCACATTTTCAGACTCTGTCATTCTTAGAGTCTCGAATTGCATCCTCAAAGTCTGCAGTTTAACTATTTTGACCCTATCATTTCCTTGATAGGAAGATTTAAGAATATCCCAGGCCTGTTTGGAAGTACCAGCGCCTGTGATTTTTGAGAAAATTGAATCATCCACAGAATTTTGAATCCAGAATTTAGCTTTATTTTCTTTGTTCCTCAGTGTTTCCTAAGCAATTTTCTGTGGATTGGTCATGGTAGAAAGGGCGGCTGGATCTAGTTCCACATATCCAAGATCCAATGGATCCGAGCACTCTTGTGCTTGCAAGAAGGATCTCATCCGAAGAGACCAAAACTCATAATTCTTTCCTAGAAGAATCGAACCCTGACTTGGTCCTAAATTGCTAGATGTCGCCATATTTTTATAAATTTTGCAGAAAAAATAGAGGGAAATTTCGTATTTACCTGTTTTGTCCTCGGGACTTCGTTAGACGATTCCTCCGATTTCTTGTCTCGCCAGCCTCCGATCGCCGAAATGATGATTTGCCGATGGCCAAAGAGAGCTTATCGGCCTTGAATTGGCATTTGTCATGGTGCAATGTGACCACGCGCCTTTGTGTTAAAGCGCTATGGGATTTTTCAGCTCTTCGTCTTTCAATTTACCGAAATGCGAAATTTGCCTTTGGACAATTCAACGGTCTAGATCTATCTGTGATCTGATGGTCTAGATCTTATCGGGATATCGTGAATCGGGACTTCATGAACCCTGATGATGAGCTCTTCTAACTCCTCGATTCCCCGATCTTCGATTTGTCGATAGCGCTTTCCTTTCAGGACTTTCCTGATTCCTTTGATCTCTGCCACGCGTCCCAATAGATGGACGACTCAAGTCTGCTTCAGGGGTTTCACCGTGGAGATTCTCGATCCCTCGTTTTGACGAGATGACATCAGCTGGGCCCCAAAATGGAGCTTTCCTCCTGTCAGGATTTCAGACTTCGCAATTCCAAAATTCTCATGCTTCTTGTCCTCAAGATTCGTGAAACGCCGAATCCCGATGTGTCGATGGCCCTTTCCTTTTCAGGACTTTTCCCGAGTCCTCGAATTTACGCCATGCATCCCCTCAAGGTGGACATTCCTCATCGTTTCACGATTTTGCGACTTGCGACTCCAAAGTTTCTGTCAACTTGAAAACCCCGGCTGCCTAAACACCGATGGTTTCCTCGATGTCCGCCACGTGTCCAAACAAATGGACAGCTATGATCTTATCACTATTTCATGAATCACGATTTCATGACTCAAACGAGCGATCACTTGGTCTCTCGACTCCCGAAAAGTCAATTCTCGAAATTCCGATGGAGTGATGGCATGGATCTGCTGCCACCTGTCCTCTGAGATGGATGGCTCACAGTCTTTTCGGGATTGCATGATTTGTGATGTCGCGATTTTGCGTATTTAGGTTTTGGAGAGAAGTCTCCTTCGCTCGTCCAACTCTTGATTCCTGATTTTGTGATCAGATCAAATCAATGACTGACGATCTATCTCGATCCAATGGTCCAAAATAGCTCATGACCTCACGATTCATGAATTCTCACGACAGTCTTCTGACCTTTACACTTGTGAGTTAGCGAAATGCCGAGATCTCGCCACGTGTTTCTTGATGGATGGTCCAGATGATGTCGGGATTTCACGACTTCACAAGTCGAAATTTCTCCTATGCGCTTTAGAAGACTAAACCTCGTGCACCTTCTCGTTGATCCAACGGCTATCGGTCCTTTGTGCAAGATCTGACGGCTGAAATTCTTTCATCTTTTCTGCGCTCTCTTTCTGAACTAGTTTCCCACTCTGGATCCGTTCGCAGGATGAATTTTATGGCCTCAGTGGCTGTTCTTTACACCTAAAATGCGTTCTTTGCTGCATTTGAAGGAATTTTCTTCTACGGAAGAAAAATTTGTGAATCTTTCAAAGATTTGAAAGAATTTCATGAGTTCTTCATTCTCTACTACAATCTTTGATAGATTTGAGCGATTTCCGAGAATATTTAAATGATTCTGCCTTCTACAGGAATCTTTAATGATTTTGAATGAATTCTTCGAGTTCTTTAAATGTGCTTCCATCCTGTAGCTCTTCTTCATCAATCTTTGACGATTCTTGAAAAATGTACAAGAATATTTACTGTTTCTTCTCCTGCACTCTCCTCTTCTTCGATATTTCGAGCATAGTACGCTCTGCGACCTCGCATGAGCTTCTTAAACTAATATTTGAGCGTATGATGGCCTTCTTCCTCGTGGAAGTTTCCTACGAGGATCTTTCGAGAGTATGACGAACAACTCTCCAATACTTGTGAAAAGACTGTGTCGCGTGCTCTCAAAATCCGTGTAAGCTCTGCGCTATTTGAGGATCATGTTGCTCTCCAGCCTATGTGAAGAGGCTTACTACTGAAGCTCTGATACCATGATAAATTGTGAAGCGAGAAATGTAGAGAGAAAGAATAGAATAGAAAATAGTATATTAGAATATATGAATAAGAGTACAATGAGAAGTAAGTCTGAAGAAGATGCAATGCAATGGGAGATAGCTGAGCTAAATAGGCTCAAGCAAGACAAGAATAGAAAGTACAGCTGGCCAGGATAGTTGGTAGTGTACAGTCAGACTGTTGAGGTTACATTATATTTAACAAATATCATTCAAACAAATTCCATGAAGAGGAAAACAAAAGATTAATAGTTCTTACGAAACAACAGACATTAGACTAAGTATTGATAATTCAAAGGATTATGGAAAAAAATCTATCATTCCACTGATTATTCTAGAGTACTCGAATGGTTGGAATCCTTTGGAAGATAAGGAACATAATATGAATGCTTCAAGAGATTGAGATTTAACCTCAAGGAAATTGAATCTGCAATACAATATTTCTCTAAAAAGAACCTGTTAAAAAAATAACAGCTATTGTGTTTCTTACAAGGAGGTATTGCAAGACGAGATTTGAATTCCAATATGCTTTCAAAACTTTTTTGTTACTTAGGAATCGATTATCTGCATGAAGGTAGAAGCAATTTTTTTTTGCATCAAAACACCTCAACTGGGAAGATTCTTCTTGATCAACACTTAAATCCTCTTTTTTTTCATATTGTGGTCTGCAGAAACCACAAACCACAGTTGGTCATCTTACAAAGAAAATAGAGGTGTTGGTCCTATTTGAATCTAAATAATATAACAAGTAATTGTAGAGGGTTTATGTTGTAGTTGGGTGTCGTTTTTGCTCTATTTGGAGGTAGTCTCGGATAATGGAAAGTTGGGATGTTGTGAAAATTATTCACTCTAGCAGTTATTATTCCTGGACTAGTGATTCTGCCAGTTATTAATCTTGCAGTTGAAATTAATATAAAATAAAACTAGCATACAATTATCAAGAAGTTTCTTAATCGAAGATCAAATTGCAAAGATTGATCTTATTTCCCTGTTTTGTTGCAGACGATGCTACTAATTTTTCACAAACTTCCCTCGTAATATATGGTGACTTTGCAAAGTTTAAACAGTGAATTTGAACCCACTGTATGAGCATATTGCTCTCATACATTACATAGAAGAGTTGTTCACAAAATGAGAAACAACTATAAATTGGGGTTGTCAGAAACATTTCATTTGATAAGTTTACAAGGATAGGTTGCAAACATTCAAAATGATAAAACTAGTTTTGTAGCATCAGTAGTCAGGAACATAGATTTTATGGAGATTTTCCCAAATACACTGTGAAACTGCTTGAAACAGATATATTTCATAGTGAGTTTCACCTGGTCACTGTGAATGTTTCCTATCTTGGTTAATCATGATGTTTATTTTTCTNACATGGATTTTGTGGAGATTTTCCCAAATACACTGTGAAACTGCTTGAAACAGATATATTTCATAGTGAGTTTCACCTGGTCACTGTGAATGTTTCCTATCTTGGTTAATCATGATGTTTATTTTTATTTTATTTTTAAAGGATGATTATAGCTAGAGAATTCATCTTCAATGCTCTTTATCTCACATTCAAATTCCTACATTAATCTGTTGATATTGTAACAAAAATCATCCACTGCTAGATGCTTTGTTATGATTGATGTGTTATTTTATTCTCACCACCATACTCCAATAGTTTTGATAACTGAAAAATTACTAACTACCTTTCCTTTGAAGTGCATTTGTTCATATTAACTAGTTTTGAAATCCTTGATTCAATGTCTCTTTATTATCACTCCATGCCCAATGGGTGTTTCACTCAACCTTTCCACCATATTTTGGAATCCTTAGTTAACTGAAGATCTAGGCATTGTGCCTATCAAATAACCATTATTTCTATGGTTGATTTATAAGAGACATCCCTGGTTGGAAGGGTTGGATTCCAATATACAAGTTGGTTTGTGGTTACCTCTGGTTTTTCCTTCCACAGTTAAGGAAAATTATACAGTGATAACATTCTAGGACTGTTGTTGGGGAGTGATGGTTAAAGATTCCCTGAAAAATGATGACAAATATCAATATCTAATTGTCGATAGTGAACAATATTCATTCATGAAAGAGGTTGTGCATCATTCACCGGCCGACTCCATTTTCAGAACAATCCATATTTCAAAGTTTTCATGGTGACTCCACTGTCAAAATGATTCATTTCTTGAGAAATTCACTGATGACTCCATGAAAAAATGAGGGACTCATATATTTCTTCTATCATTTCAAGGTATTCATGCTTGGAATTTTCATAAATTTATGGTTTCCCTAATCCTTTACCCAAGTGGATGATATTTTTTTCCATTTTTGTCTTCTTACTTAAAATCATGAAAATGTAGCTAGGAAGATAAAACACATTTTTTAGAAGAGTTTTCTAAGGACATTGAGATAAGACTTGAAGCTTTATAACATCAAGAAATATCCCAAATTCTTCCATTACAAGGCCTTTCTTTTGAATTTTCATTTCAATAGAATAAAAAAGACACATTGTTGCCTTTGCCATTTGATATTGAGTATGATGAATGTTTTGATCATGAGTTTGAAAAGGAAACACACATGAATATTCTAACCATGGAAATAAAATTGCATAATATATTGAGGATCAACAAACAAAATATGGCTTCTAAGTTTTTTATGATCCTTTAGCTGACTATATGGAGGAATTTTTCAGTCTGAATTCTCATCCATGTTTTCACTGTGAATACCAGATCCATCATCAGTTTCCTTTTCAATTACAATGTCAAGTTTTGATTTTGTTCAAGCATAGTCAATGAGTCCAATTATTTGATCGACTTCTTTATTGGCTGCACTAGCATTTTTGTGTCACTTAATTCAGAAATTATTTAAATAGGTTAGAGTAGGGTCAATGTATATAAATAATTTTTCCAAATCAACATCTCCTTTTAGTTATCAGTCTCAAAATAATCCCAATGGATCCAAAACTGGTCTATTGGTTCTTTGCTAACTCATAGGGAGGATAACATCCCCATTGGATCCCATGTTAACACTCATATTTGCAGTGAAATGTTTTTGGAAAAAATGGTGATTTGGTAGAGCATTGCATATTAATGGTTAATTATGTAGCGCAATGGTATTTTTTGTAGCATAATGTTTTCTATGCATGGGGTGAAAAGGTTTCTATTGTCTTGTTTATCAAAAGGTTTTGGGTCTTGATCACCAAGCTTAGTCCCATGTGGCATCAAAAACACACATACTAAGAAGACCAAGAGCTACACCAAGCATTAACAACATATATCCAACACCCTAGATCGGGATTTGATCATATATGCTAATTTATGGAAGAGAAAATAAAAAAGGAGTTTTTATATGATCTCGGGCTTGGTAAAATTTATACACAAAGTTAATTTGATTAAAAATTATTAGGCTCATAGCCCAATATGAAAGTCTAAATTCATGCCACATACATCATCCAAACACACAACACAAGGGCCATCACACCAAGCACTTAACACAAGGTAGCGCACCCAAGGGGATATAATTCATTCATAACGCGTAAGTGAAAAACGTGAACAATTGTGCATTTAAATACCTTCAATGTTTGTTTAGTTTTTTCGTGTGGGATATATCCTATAGTTGAAGCAAATGAAGTTCCAAGTATGAGACAAATCCATAGATCCTGAAATATGGATTTAAATTCCAAGGATGATTATTAACTTTTGTATGTTCAAGAGGTTGATTGTAACCATAACACACCCGACCCCTGAATGGCTTTCCTAGGGATGGGGTGTCAAAATTTCATTCCCCTTAAGTGTTCAAATCCTTCATTCTAGGTATCTATTACATTACTCTCACCCATATCTATACAACCGATTTCCATGGTCAAGATCGAGCTCAGAACTGGCGAATATACCTTTATGAAGTTCTTCGGGCATTCATTGGTTGAGGGCCATGTGGTGTCCACATGAATTCACATCACATGTATTCTCTCCAGTTCCCTTCATCCACAGTGGAATTCCATCCACCATATGATCCCATGACTGGATTCAATATGCGTCTAACACGTAGGCATCTAACACGCAAGTCAGTAGGGGATTCAACACTTCGATGCTTCGACGCTTCAAAATTGATCGCCTCCATACTGTCTACACATGAGATCTCTGAAGTCTTGAACTCCTGAAGTCTCGTGAGCTTTCCATGTGGTTCCGGCCTTTGGGACTTTTGGTCTGTTTACAACACCACACTCAAATCCTCCAGAGTTCCGAAGTTCTGGACCCGCGAAGATCCTGTCACTTCATTCACTAATTTGGTTAGGTGGCTCGTACCTGGGGCTAACACATGGAACGGGATAGGGGTGACATGTGTGACGTTCCAATGGGTCTATATGGTAGGTGATATGCATGAATCCAGTGACACGTGGCATTTCAAACTTGGGTCCACGTCACCCTAGGTGGCATCATTGTGCCACATCACCCTGGACTGGTAGCCTTCTAACATTCCTCAGATCTCATGGTTGAGATTTGGCCATGTAGATACATGGATCTACAGCTCTTGTTACTTTGGTAATTTGGTGTTGGATATTTTTATGATGAAAAATCCTCTTTTCTCTTGAAGTTAGTCAGTGTTGGGTTGACCACATCCCAGATCTGATGGTTAGGAAAAGTCTCAAAGTGTCCTCACATCGATGGATCTCGGTACTTTTGGCTTCAGATATTTTTGACACACAACAAATCACCTTTCCCCAGAGTTCCTAGTCTCCGGACTCAAAGATCTAGTGCCATGCATCCATGTATATCGATGACTAAGAGGGATCCCAAAGAATTCGAGGATCGACGGTCCTCATTACTTTGTGGATCCGGCCTTCGGGGATTTTTGGTGTCACAACACCCCTATCGTCTTGAAGCAGTCAACATTGGGATGACTACATCAAAAATCAAATGGCTAGGATAGGACCCGAAGGATCGCCAAATATATGGTCCTAGTTACTTCGTGAATTTGGCCTTTGGGAGTTTTGGTGTCACAACACCCCTATCCTCCCGAAGCGGTCAATGCTGAGCTGACTACATCGAAAATATGATGGCTAGGATATGACTTGAAGTATCCTCAGATCTACAGCCCAGATTAACTTTGGGACTTCGGGACTTCAGGGGATTCACCTCCTGTATGACGAATATGCCCAATTCATCGGACCCGTGAAGTCTGAAGGGCTCAAATGATTAGCATCTGTGTTCCTTCTCTAGATCCGACTATCATGAAGAGCTTAGGCTCCTCCCAAACTAATCTCATCAATTAATCTTCCAAACAAAAGGATCTTCCCTTTCGATACTTGAATCTTTCTATCCTTCATGAGCTTTGTCAGCTCTAAAATAGTTAGGCACTTTGCACTATTTCTTCTGAACTTAACACTTAGAGGAATTCTTTCGCGCACCTCTTGCACTCATTCATCAACTCTAGAACTTAATAGGTTCTCGGTCTTTGCCTACCTCGTAGAGAGCCTATGCATACATTCACTACCTCTCCTGAGCTTAACATACTCCTTCCTCCAAGAGACTCAGAACAACTAGTAGTCTTGACATGCACACGTGAAACTATGTCCAAGGTTGACTAGCTCCCAGTTCATTTATTTTAACTTGAGCCACCACACGGCTCAATCATTTACATGTACAAGCCAGAAAATTATTTACTTTCTTAAATACATAATCAAGAAGAATTAAAGGGATACATTATAACCATTAAGAAAAAATGCACATCCCTGAAACATTTATAGGATATCCAACTTTAATCTACAATTATAGTTCAATTACACAGGATATGAGAATACTTATCTATTACAGGTTGCAGCCAACTAACTGACTGTGGGTGNTAGGGAATTTATGCCAATTCTCACAGATCCTTTCTCTTTCACAGCTTCTGTGAGGTTTATCAAATGCTTCCTCGGCATCAAGTTCACAGCCTTCTTCTTAGGTCCCGTTCTCTACAAACTCTCATAGATGTTTCTTCTCTATCACAACTTCGACGAGGTTTATCAGCGGCCCCATCAACATCAAGCTCGTGGCCTTCTACTTGTTCTCTGCTGGAAAGCTCTGCATGTTCTCTTCTTTGTCTCTTCCCATGTGTCTTCTTTTGTTTGTCTTCTCCCCCCCTTCAGGAAGGTTCTCCACCTGTATTGTTCCTTATGCCAGAATGAAACTCTGGTCAGTATGGTTCTGCAAGACCCTGTGGTACTTTGGGTTGACCTTATTCAACTAGACCATTCTTCCATTCATGGGGTGGTTGATGGTTCAACCACTTGTCCTTTCTTCATTAACTGAATCTTCCTTGGGAACTGGAGGAGGTTTATTATCCTCATCAAAGTGAAAATTTTGGGTCATTTGACATAATGAACCCTCTTTACAGTTTTCCCATTCTTTCCTCTAGTGATATCATGGCCAATACTTTCAATGCTTCACCCCCACAATTAGTTATTGGCAATATAAAAAATAATGCATTTACATTTTTCTCATGCCATAGCATGGTGATTATGATTAATTACAAGCTGGTAGAAGCAGGGGTGTTACAATCCCCTCCCCCTAAAAAGGTAACATTGTCCTTGGTGTTCTTTCCTAGTAACACCTGTCAGGCCTTTCTCATTCAGCTATTTCATAAATCTTGATCATCTTTCTTGGTCGAGTCCTTTCCAGACCCTTAGCCGTCATCACCTGCCTTCGATAATTTTGGGACAACAAGCATATTAATCACAATTTTGTGTGAAAACATCTTACTGTTGTTCAAAATTCAAGAGGAAAATTTTATAATATAGCACAATACTTATATGCGTAGCTCGTGGGTTTGCATTCACATGGATGTCTTGCTATCCAAGATCATTGTTTTTCGCGGACATACCCATTGTGTGAATGATTCCAATCAATAGTTTACAAGAACTATCTAAGTCTCCTCTTCCTTCCGGTCACTCACCCTCCAGGCCCAGGCTCAGGCATCCCCTTTTCTGCTAGACATCTCCTTGGGTGATCCATCTTGCCTTGCCAAGGTTTTCTCACACAGGAAGAATTCCAGAGACTTCATCGAGCTTTAGAGTCAAGGCGTCCCTCATAATTTCTCTACCAAGGCGTCCCTCTAGATTATGTTACCTCAACATAACATATTCCAGGCGATCATGACTTACCACGAGATTCTCATGTCTCAACAGTGGTATCTTTCATGCTTTTCATCTTGACAGCCTTCATCTTTCCTTTCTGTACATATTTTTTAATCTTGCCTATATCATAGGTATACAAAAATTTATGGGACATCATCATAACTTCTAAATTTCATAATTTTATTGAAAACGTTTCACCCATAGACCTTCCAATTTCCTCATTTATTTTCATATATGTTCTGCACAAAAATGGATTCACCAATTATGCAACTTTCCTTCCCATAGTAGTTTGTATCAACATGCAAATTTGGTCTTCCTTATGGGCTTACAACACTTCCATATCCAAGACCCTTTGCTTCCTGCACTTTCAACTTCAATCAACCAAACAAATTGTTAGTTTCCCATGCACATATATTTTCACTACACCTTTATAACATCATCACAAACAATTCTTAAATTATGCATGCTAACAATGAAATCACTTTTATCTATTTGAGGATATAAAGAAAAATGAATTTGTATCCCTTACACATGCATCATTTCAGTATATCAACCTTTTCCAGATGCAATTCAACATTAAGTGAATTTAATCAATGTGTCAATTTCCATGGCCACATTCACACATAATGCGCCCTTGTATTGATTTCAGATTATCACTTTTCAGGTTAGGAACTCTCGCCAAGGTGTTTTGGAATTCAACCAACTTATTATCATATGGATTCTCTGTCCATAATTATTATTTTAGCAGAACCATATTTTCTACTTTGAATCGATCACAACCTTAAATTGTCATTCATGAAACTCAAGGTTTCACATGAATTCCTTTAAGCACTCTTTGATTGGTTAATGCATTTATGACATATCAGTTCATGATATCTTCCAAGGATTAAAAACAGTTTTTACTACTAGAGGTCCACACCTCCATCATTTAGGTTCTCCTTCCTGAATCATACCCTAGTTGGGTATCCAAGGCATACAACTGTCTTTCAAAAGTTATAAAATTAAGAAGATAAAATGTTTTAGAAGGGATTCTTACCAAATCCCTTCATACATTGTGCCACATAGGTATGAATATTTTTATACCGGTTCTTTGATACTAGCACCCTCTTTATTTTCTTTTTTTTACCTCATCAACATTTCTTTCTGGGGACTTTCACAACCTTGTGAACAATATTTCAACCACAACCTTCTCATGGTCATACTCTGCTTGAGGTTTCCCATCATTGACAATTGTCTTCCTCAACAACTCCAGTTCCTTTCTATACATAGCATGTATCATCATAGTCACAATTATGTTAGTTGTAATATTAAACAAATGCATGTATTATAACATTGAAATCCATAAAACATATTCAAAATGTCCTAGCATATATTTATGCACTTCATCACATTATCCTCAAATTTTTCCATGAGTGCAACACCTACAGATCTTGATTGCTTCTACAACAATACAACCATCATCACTACGGTGTCAAAACCTTTTACTTTCATCATTGTACCATCTTTCTCATCCCATAGAAAACATAATACTTAGTAAGAAAAGAATTGAGGGCTCTCCCCTTCTTTCAATTCTTTCTACATTGCCTGGGGATTTTCAGCTCAGTTGAGTTATCTCTAAGGCCTCACTGCCTTTTATTAATCATGGCTTCAACCAAGTCTATTCAGTAAAACATACTCATTTATTCACTTAATCATACTCTAGGGGTTTATTTTCCTTTTACCAATTGTACTAGTTTCCACAACTGCTCTTTTAATCCTATGGCTCTGTTACATAATTTAGGGTTCGTAGGGTGATAAAAGTGTTCCTCCTTTTATCCCTCTTTACTTATTGCAATATACTCCTTATTGTGATCTTTTCGCTCTTTTCTTAAGCAACCTTTGTTAGGATCATCCTAACTCTTAGGATACATAAGCATGCTTTAATAGCAAATTATTTTTCCCATAATGAATCATGAACCTATGCACCATGCACGTTACCAATCAGTTATCATAATGGTCAAGATTCATTATTATTCTTATACTCATTACATGATGTTTTTTCAAAATTATATATATATATATA
>JASDQU010105466.1:230691-245391 GCA_032191745.1 Picea mariana | reverse complement strand
CAACAAAAGTATGGTGATCTTGAAAAGCTTCTCTTAATGCTTTTCCAACACAGAAACAAAATTCTAAAAAATCACAAGTAATCACTTACCCTCTTAAGATCTGATAAACCAATTCGATCTTAGTAAACGTTAATCATCATCATCATCATCATATTAAAACATATAAAATGTATGTTATATATGTGTGTATGTGTGTGTGTGTGTTTTAAAATGTGTCCCAATGAGACCTGGGTTAGGTTTGTGAGGGGTTGGTGTGATGTTCGATATCGTGCTATCTTTTCTGTAAATTCGACTCAAATCTTATGGGCATTCACAAGACGTGGGTCAAATCCCTCCGCAAACCTAACCTGAGTTCCATTGACACACATTTTAATATATATATATATATATATATATATATATATATATGTTTTAATATATAAAAATATATAATATATGTTTTATATTAATGAATTTTTTTTGTTTAAATTTTATTTTCTAATATTTTTTATATAAATTTAATTATTTTTTTTTTTTAATTTTAATGCCTTTTAACTTATTTTTATTAATTGTTTTTGAAATTTTGTATTAAAATTTTAATTTTAGGTTTTTTAATTTGATTTTTTTTTATAACTTTTTTGGGTTTTTTCCAACTTTTAAATGTTTTTTTGAGCTATAATTTATTTTTACATTTTTTTTTTTTTAATTTTTCTCATTTTCTTTTACTTTAGATATGTGTATTTTTAATTTTATGGTGTTTTTTCCTCTAGGTTTTTTTTTAATGGTATTTTTTTAATATAAATTTGTTTTTAAAATGTTTTTTTTTTAATTTTAAATTTCAGTTATTTTTGTCTTCTTATTTTTTTTTAGTTTTTAATTGATCCAGAAAAAATGAGTTATATCTTTTTAGTAAATATTTAAAAATAGTGTTATTTAAGTACAACTATTTTCTATGTATTAAAGTAAAGGTAAAACAATGTGTTAAAAACGATATTTTCCACTATATTTAAAAAGTATGGAACCATAACTTAATTAAGGACACATAATTATATGAAAAATCTTAATTTAAATAAAATAAATGGTGTACAACATTTTTAACATTGGATGGAGCATGAAAATATGATTAAAAACACATTAAAAAAAAATAATAATAATAAATAGAAAAGCTTGAAAATAGATGAAAAAACACACTTGAAAAAAAAAATGAACAATTTGAAAATAAATGAAAAAGCAAGCATTTAAAAACAAAAATGTGGAAACCTTATGTATCAGAAAATTTAAAATATCAAAAAACCACCTAAAAGGGGAGGGGGGTGCTACCGGTAGCACCATTTTAAAAAACAGGGTAAAAAATTTGACCGCCCAAAAAACGAGAACTCTGCAGAGTTTTGGTTAAGTTGGTAACTATGTTCTCTGGGTTGGAAGGGATAGCTTCCAATTTACAAGTTGGTTTCTGGTTACCTATGGGTTTTCCTTCCATAGTCAAGGAAAATTACAGAGTGATAACACCAAGTATCCAAGATGTGTCTCAAGGCATATGCCAAAAATCTCAAATGCATTCCTTGCACATGTGCCAAACTTTCCAAGATGCAAGCTTCAAAACACATAGAATAACATACATTTACATTCTGAATAACCTGGTTGTATTACATCACATATCATACCATCTTGGGCATCAATGACCTGGTACAAGCATTCTCCCTTAGATCTTCCTTAGCCTTACAGGACTAGGACAAGTGTCATGTGGTGCCTCACATGACAGACACTAATCAACCCACCGGGGTGCCTCACAGGACATCCTGGGTCTTACCCGTGGGCGTCAAGTGAATTAAGGTTTCACATAAAATATCTTGTACACCTACAATCTTGAAACCTTCTCCCCTTCACTCCCTTCCTGCCTCAGATTCATCATCTCATATTCACCAATAGATCACTTTCTCACTTATAATATATTCAATAAACGTGTGTATGAGAATTGTACTAATGAGAGGCTTCTTGTTGTGTATTTATACTTTTTCTAAGTGATTTATTTCCTTATCATTAGGGTTGACCTGTACTTTATTGTTATAATTGTTTTACCCTTACTTAATGACTTATAACTTCTTATTGCAACCATTTAGTGGCTTCTTGACCATTCTTCGGGGATTCCAACTTCAATAGGGAATATCTCCTTAAGCATGAGAAACTACATGGTGTAACACCTACCATTGGAAACAACATGACGAGGACTATCCATCAATGAGGGTTTTTCATGTACTTGTAGTTTTCTTCAATCTCATCTTCCCCAATCAACTTCGGGCCTCATGACCACACCTATGATCTTCTTGNTATTTATACTTTTTCTAAGTAATTTATTTCCTTATCATTAGGGTTGACCTGTACTTTATTGTTATAATTGTTTTACCCTTACTTAATGACTTATAACTTCTTATTGCAACCATTTAGTGGCTTCTTGACCATTCTTCAGGGATTCCAACTTCAATAGGGAATATCTCCTTAAGCATGAGAAACTACATGTTGTAACGACTACCATTGGAAACAACATGACGAGGACTATCCATCAATGAGGGTTTTTCATGTACTTGTAGTTTTCTTCAACCTCATCTTCCCCAATCAACTTCGGGCCTCATGACCACACCTATGATCTTCTTGTAGATTTATTCAAAGCATCTTTCCATGAGGGCCATGCTTAAAGATACTCTATAAGGAGACCACTTTGGAGGCTTCTCCAAATACATCCATCACTTATTTCTTCAAACAAACCCATCACTTCTAGAGGCTTATTCTGGGGTTAACATGCTCCTTTTATGGTTGACATGAATTCTTCCAGACTTCTTCTAGAGTTAACATCAATGAAAACTAACTTTCCAACACAGACATAGATTTTAGAAATATTATTCTTTGTTGTTCATTTAATGAAGAGATATATTTTCCATATATTTCTATGTTTTATTGAATGATTGTCTCATTTAAATATTAAATGATCTAGAATACTAATTGATTTCAATTGCTATATTTTAAAATCTAGTTATTGTCGTAGCTACTTCTCTTGTGGATACCTTTCTCTGTATGTGCAATAAATTAGAGAAAGTATTGGAGCGTTGGAGCAAAGATTCAGACATGGGATTGACATCAAACATAGGATACAAATTAGTCTCCATTCTCCTAAGCAAGAATTAGTTAGTTATNTTATTGAATGATTGTCTCATTTAAATATTAAATGATCTAGAATACTAATTGATTTCAATTGCTATATTTTAAAATCTAGTTATTTTCGTAGCTACTTTTCTTGTGGATACCTTTCTCTGTATGTGCAATAAATTAGAGAAAGTATTGGAGCGTTGGAGCAAAGATTCAGACATGGGATTGACATCAAACATAGGATACAAATTAGTCTCCATTCTCCTAAGCAAGAATTAGTTAGTTATTTTTTGTTTAATGAGTTTTAGGATTGGGATTGCTCTTTAAGGTCATCACTATGTTGTGGCTCCGACCTAAATCGATAGAAGAAATATCTTCATAACAAAATTTGTGACCATATTGGGCATGGTCTCCTTTTTGGGTTAGTTATAGGTGATTGTAAATGTTTTTCTATTTGTTTTAATTTTTTATATGTTTACCACTTAATTTGGTATCATAGAGTGTCATACATGCTTTTGAAATCTTTATGTCCATCTCTTTCCATCGCTTTTGGAAGTTTTTGGATTGCATATGGTCCCTTATGTGTATATAGGTGCATACATATGTTTCCTACCTTAGAGGCAGGTCTGTACATATGCTCTCTACTGTGTATACAAGTGTGTATATGTCCTGAGAGGAATGTTTTTAACTTTTCTCATCCTTTCTAAAGGTTTTGTTTGGTTTTTAGGGATCTTTCCAGGTCCTCTAAGTATCTATATCCTAGAATCAATGTCAAGAAACAATTAAGTTGTTTAATCTTACAATAAAAACAAAAGAGCATATAGTTTCTATTGTTATTTGCTTCA
Organism: Picea mariana; assembly: GCA_032191745.1. Taxonomy (NCBI): domain Eukaryota; kingdom Viridiplantae; phylum Streptophyta; class Pinopsida; order Pinales; family Pinaceae; genus Picea; species Picea mariana. The sequence continues at coordinate 241,426 of JASDQU010105466.1, read as the reverse complement.
AGCCTAGTTTTTGGTTTGGTAGTATGAAAGTTATTGTTTCAAGTATTTTCTTTCTTGGATTTTTCTAGTAGTCCTTTTTATAGACTAGAAGCTTTTGATCTAGTTATTTCTACCTCTTTGCCTTACTTTTACTTGTTTAGAAAACAAGAGAAATATTTGACTAGTTTTTCATTTAATTTTGCTTGAATAACAAGAAAAACAAAAATATGTTTACTATTTTTTGTTCTTCTTTTAGTCTTTACCATCTTTCATCACTGAAAAAGAAAAGAAAAGAAAAGAAAATTTATAGCATTCTCTCTTCCCTTTTCCATTGACTTCAAAACAATACTTACATTTTTAAAATATTTTGAGTTTCTTGTTGGTGTTAGTCATAGTTTCATCTTGAAAAGAAAAGTTAAATTGTTTCCTGTTTCGGAAAATTTGCTTTGCATCCAAAGTGAAGTTTGCATCATATTTTTCATTTGCATTACAAGTGAAATATTGCATCACATATTGCATTGCATCTGAAATAAATACTTGCATTAACATTGCACTAAAAATAAAATTGCATTGCATTTGAAAGATAAGAGCTTGCACTTAGAAGTGTTCTTATAGAACACATTTTTCCATTGAAGAATTAGTTTTGTTCATCATTAAAAAACAATGTTCTTAAGTGTTTAATTTCTAGAATTCATCAAACATTTCACCTGTTTCACTTCCATTGCCCCTTGAGTAATATCAACTATAAAATGAATACATGAAATAAAATTGTTCGAATTTTATTTGTAGGGCTCACAAATTAGTCTAGGTTAGGGTGTTGGATTAGGATTGTAGAGGTAAATATCCAAGGGAATAGAATAAAACATAGGATTCTAACTTAGGGATCCTCAAAAATCCAAATATTTTATAGTTATGGTCGAGAGCCTTATCTAACATAGGATTTAAGCAAGAGGTCGTGTAAGGAAGAATTGAGGAGATTAATCCTCTGAGACTTGGCCAAAGGTAACAGAGTGATTGTATATGATGGTTTCATTAGTGTCAATACCTCTCTATGAGGTAGTTCTTTTGGATGTTCAGGATTACCTACCTTTCACATACATTCATTCCCAATTTTCGATTATACCCCTTGGACACTGACTATGAATTGGTAGCTATAGTATCCTTTCCTAGGTACCACAGAGGTGACTATGGGGGATTTTCCAAGGTACCTGGGAAAGATATTGTGCGACACTTTCAGTACCCCTAGAGGTTTCCCCGCGAAGTCAGGGTTAGTTGCATCGGGAAGGGTTGTCACATGAAGGTCAAGGTAACTACTTCTCACTTGTTCGTTCTTTAGTTGTGGGACTTAATAAACCCATGTATTCTTTTGGAAGGACATTTTCTTGACGTACTTGTTGTCTTGGTCGCAAGACCAAATCCACTTGAGTTGAGGTATTTAAGAAGTGGATTTATTGTTTTGTTTCTTTAGGAATTTTCGTTACCAGTGTGCTCTATGTGTATAGTTGGCCTTAGGAAGTTAGTTGGTGACTACATTGAACCTTTGAATTAAAGTGGTAGACCAACAAATCCATCGGTTTCAAAGGGTCCAAGACCTTTAACCAAAAAGAGAGGAGCCTCCACTCTCTTCTCACAGGAACCAACAATACTAATATGGTTCTTTTGAGCTAAGTGTTCATGTTGAACTTGTGGATCCTAAACTTCCAAAGAAAAACACTTTTTCACCAGAAGTTACTCGAATTTCATATCTTAAATCCAAAGGACTCATTATACCTTGAAACCCTCCATTAATTGGACCTAAATATCCATTTCTAGTGCATATTATGACTTTAGGATTGATTGGCACTTGAAACCACATTGTTTGTTGTGGAAAACACCTCGAATGTGTCAAGGTCAGGGGTCCCTTGTAACCCCACTTTGGATACTATTGGGAGAGATATTTCACCCCCTCACCTTTCTACCCAGACAACGAGCATGATTCATCGACAAGTTCTTAGACAATTAGTGGTTCAGTGCCATTTTTAATAGGACCCATTTCCAGCATGTTTACCGCATTGTTTTCATTATTGGTCTCCAACGAGTTTTCATTTGGGATGTTTTTAATAGGCATGCAATATGTTGTGTCTAGCTCCTAGATGATCATTCAAAACCCTAGTTTTGGGGAAGGGGGTTCTTCAACTCCCTTTCAAGGTTTTCCTTGAGGTGGAGGGCATATGCCTCCATCATACCCCTCGCTTAGAAGGAGGTATTTACCATATTGTGGGCCTGTCTAGAGGCCTAATACTTTTGTGGGTTGGAACAGTTTATTAAAAAACTGATTTCAACTCTTTGTCATTCTGTAACACCCTAGGTTTTGAACCCCCATTTTCAAATAATGTATTGTTACAATGCTGAGAGGCCAGAGTGCCCAAACAATTATTAAAAGGCCAGTGTGCCCAAGAAATGTAATGTTTTGATCATTATTAATAATAATGACATCGCCAACTGCTAGACTGACAAGGATTAGAGTTATAGGGAGCTATGATTCCACAAGAGAGGGGGATTGAGAGGCTAAATGTTTATTCCTATTCTAATTACCCTTTTTTCTAAGGGAGGGGATCAGGTACAAGAGGTTCTTGATTACCCCACGAAGTTACTTAAACCTACCTCTGGTCTGATGGGGGATTTTGAATGATGGCTCATCTGTTGATTTCCTGTACCTTCCCTCTTTTTTTTCCTCACGCACTCCCATGCAACCCCTGACTCCTCCATTGATCTGTCTTCATCCGCATCTTGGATCGGGAAGGTAAACCAAGATGTTGAAGAATTAGCCACAAGATATTTGGTTGTCGTGGTCATTGGTGTGATCCAGCCATGACCTGGGGGCTTTCATGTCTAAAATGCATGGGCCTGTACCCTTTTTTTACCACAACTATAAGTCCTAAGAGTTCCATCATTGGTATTCTGGACCAATTGTGCTAGAGGCCCTGGAAGGAAGGAGAAGGATTTCATGAGGGACTACATGGTAGAGAAGGGTGGAAGTCCATTCTCTTGGGTGGCACAGGCTGGGTAGAAGAGAGATGGGTACTTTGATTGTTGTGGGTGTTGGGAAACCTATGAGAGCTTGAGAGTTGACCGGTTTGGGAACCCAAGTACACTCTAGAACCGTCTTGGTGGATTCATAGCCCTGGCTCAGGGGTGACATTGTTGTTGAGACTTGGAGCAGTGATGTCTATGGTTGGGTGGAAAATCCTTGGTCTGCAGCTAGTTGGTGTCACATTTTTATAAAGATAAGTGCTCTCTGTTGTGATATTATTATCTGTGTATGAATGTATTCTGTTGCGTATTTAATTTTCATTTAATTGAATCTCAGATTATGCATGTTTGCTACATATTGTTGTGCATGTTATTAATTCTCTTATTTTTTGCATCCTTAAATTTTAAAGAAGGTATCGGTAAGAGAAAAAAATCCAAGGGTGGGCTTGAAGGTAGCGTACCCGGCCTATGGATGGCTAGGTATGTTACAGACTGGTATCAGAGCTTTAGGTTGAAACATCAGGCTGGTATGGGATGAGTCTATTAGTCAAAGTCTCATGGTTGAGATCGAACTCTTACCCTGAAATTGAAAATCTCAGGAGGAATGGCGTGGTAGAAGCTACGTAGGAGTCAGAATGTCATAGATCCTCTATAAGGGCTCGAAGGATAGTGACCGTTCCTTTTGAATTCAGGAGCAATCGCCACTGCAAGATCTGAGAATATCTTGGATTGTTGGATCAAAGGACAGGTGAATGGGGGTCATCCGATGAAAAGGAAGCAAGGTTAAGGTCACGACCATCGGATCCCATTGGAGGGAGAGATTAATGGCCAGGAGGAATTGCTTGGAACCGAGTTGCATGGGAGTTGATTTCCCAAGGTGGTCCCACAATCCAAACCAAGGTTTCCTGAGGGGTTATGTGTCAGCGTCAAGATAATTACGGGGTGAAACGTGGGTTACCCCAAACCGTCGATGTGTGCCCCTACAATTTGAAAGGCATGCAATGATGTGACATGCTTGTACTCGATCAAAGAACCTATGAAGAGTCGAAGTATCCTGGGAACCATCGATCTGTGGGAGGAAACGCATCCACCGATCGCGTGCTCTAGATAAAAACACTCTAGGAAAAAGTGAGCAAGGAAGGGGTTGATGTTTGAAAATTCCAAAACTTGAAGAACTGAAAGGATCTCAGCCATTGATCTGTCGAGAGACACACGTCACCAGATCCATGTCTTCATATGAAATCCAGTGGGGCTAGATAAGTTTTGAAATCTGAGATTTCCAGAGTCCAGAGTCCCGAAGGAATCGTATCCATTGATCCATAGGGGACACGCATCAAAGGATTGAAAGCTTCAGATAAAAATATTTTCAAGGAAAAGGGTTGAATTTTGAGATCTCCAAAGTCCAGAGACCCGAAGTAAGCCTCCACCGTCAGATTAAGGAGGAAACGTGGTGCAAATCCATGGAATCAGGGTGAAGACCCAAAGTGAATCTTGGTCATCTGATCCATTAGGACATGTGGTGATATATTGGCCAGTTCAGGAATCCAGAGTTTGGCAGAATTGGAAGTGTTCTAGTTTGAAAACTCCCAAAGCCCCGGAGCCTGAAGAGCCGAAGTGATGGGGCACGATGACATCACCTAGAGGTGTTGTGGACCCTGGAATCGCCGAAGTGATGTGGCTTGCAGATGTCACCTGGGAAGACGTGGACACATGGGATGTTTTCCACGTGTCAGTAATATTTGAGCATTTGGAATATTAAAAAGTTGATTAGAACATGACATGTGTCATCTGCCTGATTGGGCCACATGTATGCTTTTAGTATTTAGTCATGTGGCAACAAATCATGTAGTCTGAAGACTGAGCACTCTAGAAGGGAAAGATGTGTCAGTTTATGTTGGGTCAAAAAATCTCGAAGGTATGAAGGACGGAGTACATATCGACTGTTAATTCGAGAGGACACACATCGAAGCATTGTTGACTTCAGGTGAAAACACTCTAGAAGAAAGTGTAGGAGGGAAGTTTGAAACTTTCGAATCCTGAAGAACTGAAACAATTCATAGTTGTTGATATGTGGGAGGACATGTGTCAACAGATCATGAACTCCAGGTAGAAGCGTTCTGAAAGGAAGAAATCAAAAGAGTTGAGACTTCCAAAGTGTGAAGATTTGNCAAGAATCCATAGTTTGGCAGAATTGGAAGTGTTCTAGTTTGAAAACTCTCGAAGCCCCAGAGCCTGAAGAGTCGAAGTGATGGGGCACGATGACATCACCTAGAGGTGTTGTGGACCCTGGAATCATCGAAGTGATGTGGCTTGCAGATGTCACCTGGGAAGACGTGGACATATGGGATGTTTTCCACGTGTCAGTAAGATTTGAGCATTTGGAATATTAAAAAGTTGATTAGAACATGACATGTGTCATCTGCTTGATTGGGCCACGTGTCTGCTTCTAGTATTTAGTCGTGTGGCAACAGATCGTGTAGTCTGAATACTGAGCACTCTAGAAGGGAAAGATGTGTCAGGTTATGTTGGCTCAAAAACACTCGAAGGTCTGAAGGAAGGAGTACATATCGACTGTTAATTCGAGAGGACACACATCGAAGTATTGTTGACTTCAGGTGAAAACACTCTAGAAGAAAGTGCAGGAGGGAAGTTTGAAACTTTCGAATCTTGAAGAGCTGAAACAATTCATAGTTGTTGATATGTGGGAGGACATGTGTCAACAGATCATGAACTCTAGGTAGAAGTGTGCTGAAAGGAAGAAATCAAAAGAGTTGAGACTTCCAAAGTGTGAAGATTTGAAGTGGATCTCGATCATTGATTGTAAAGGAGGACAAGAACCATTGATCTCGTCCTGGTCGAAGGTTCCGAAGTTTCTAAGCTCTGGACAAGCGCTTTTTCAGCTAATTGCAAGTTCATGTTCGTGGTCGCATGCAGTTTGAGAGCTGAGGGAAGCAGGCCTAAGGGATGAACTGGTTGTCTCCGAGACATAAAAGTGCTAAGGAAGGATTTAGCTATGGTTTCTAATTGTGGTCACCTGGGAAGTGATTTGAAGGAAGCACCTATGCAGGGAAAAATTCTGTGTCAGCCAGGGATAACAGGACACTATTATTTTTGGAGAATGGGGATATGATCTCCATGAACAAAAAAAAATAAAGAGACATATAGCATGGTTGGAAATTTTTGTTTACCATATGCATCATTCGAACAAAATGGTCTCTTTCACATTTTTGAGAATTGAGGGGCTTAATCACGTCAACTCAAGATGCGTATTGAGGAAATGGAAGAAGGCAAGGGAGCCTCTAGTCATGATAAGGAGGTTGAAGGCCAGAAGACCCAATTTGGCAATGCAGAGACGAAGTCAAATGGACGCAAGGGAAAAGGAGAACAAGAAACATTAATAGAAATGGTAAGAATCCTGAAGATGGAAATGTAGAGCTACAAATAATATAACGAGAGACTGATGAGAGATAAAAGTCAGATAAATGCTCGAGTGTTGCAGAGATTAAATTAGTTGTAGAGGAAAACGAAGAAGGGATCAAACTCAAGACAAGAGGAAGAAGGAAGATGTCATGAAAGAAGAGATGATCGTGAAAGAGTTCATTATTCTAGAAGTGCTAGCAAAGCTCATAGACACCACTCACCTCCCTACCTAGAAATAAAGTTTTACACATCAAATGCTCTCATAAGAAGTCCAGAGGTGTTTCTTGTCAGAAACCAAAGAAGGAAACATGAGATAGATAGTTTGCAAGGAGAGTTGAGGAAGCTCGAGACACCTTCCTTTGATGGTGAAAAGGAAAGGGAAGATGATGTCAAAGCATGGTTGCTTGGGCTCAAGAGATATTTTTAGTTGCATAACTATTCATCAAATATGGAAGACAATATTTCCACCTACCACTTACATGGGAAATCTGCAATGCAGTGGGACCAACTAAAAAAAATGGAACATGTTAATGAAAGTGGGATCACTTGGAAGAAGTTCAAGAAGTACTTCTAGAAGGAGTATCTCTTAGAGCATTTCTATGACAAGAAAATGCATGAGTTCTTTGAACTCAGGTTGGAAAGCATGACTATGGTAGAGTACGAGAAGAAGTTCTTTGGATTTTTAAAGTATGTCAATTTTATTTGGGATGAGAAAGTGAAAATACAAAGATTTCTAAGTATATTTCCAGCCTTTTATAAGGAAAAGATCAAGTATGATGAACCCAAGACCTTGACTGAGGCCATCAGGTAGGCTAAGTACCTGTATGAGCAAGGCCATGGAAGAGAATCCCTGAAAAAATATTGGAAGGACAAGAAAAATGTGAAGTCTAATCAGAGGAGGAAAGTATTCAAACCTCCCTTCAATAGGAGTGAATCTAATAGAAATCATCAAGAACAATGCACTAAGGGAGATTTCAAGAAGGAATATTCCATGGGAAAAAAGGGTATACCACCAATCCAATGTTGGGGATGCAAGGAATATCACATGTACAAGGATTGCCCACACAGAAAGGATAGAGTGAATATTGTGCACAACATACAAGAGGCTACAACAATCAGAGATATGGGAAGAATCTATGCATCTTTAGATAATCGACAAGCAAAGTACCAATCCAATATGATTGAGGCTAAAGGTAAGATCATAAATCAACATGTTGCTATTTTGATTGATTCAGGAGAAATTCATTGCTACATTGATCCTAATATAGTGGATAGATTACATTTGGAAAAAATTAAATTGGGAAAAGAAAGTTTGGTTCAGTTAGCCACTGGAACCAAAACAAGAATCCATGATATGGTCAAAAGTTGTTCCATAAGTATTAATGGCATGAATACTAGTACTGAATTAAATATCATACCATTGGGGTCTTATGATGTTCTGATTGGGATGGATTGGTTGGACAAGAAGCATGTTGTCCTAGATTGTCATAACAAGACATTTACATGTCATGATGGATATGGAAAATAGAGCATTGTGAAAGGAGTTCCAAGACCCATCTCTATAAGGGAGATTTCAGCCTTAAAGTTGAAAAGATGTTTTAGGAAAGGATATCAACTGTATGTAGCTCATGTGGAAGAGCCAGATAATATAAAGGGGCCAAGCCTTGAAGATTTCTTGGTGCTACAGAAATTTGAATATTTATTCCAAGAAATACCTGGATTTCCACCAAGAAGGGAGATAGATTTCTCAATTGACTTAGTGCCAGGAGATGCCCCGATGTCAAAAACACCTTACAGAATGAGAACACTATAGTTAAAATAATTACAGATGCAGTTGGAATAATTGTTGAAGAAAGGGTACATATGTCCAAGTGTTTCACCTTGGGGAGCACCCGTACTTTTTGTAAAAAATAAGGATGGAACCTTGAGGCTATGTATTGACTTTCGATAGCTGAACAAGTAAAATATAAATAAAAAGTATCCTCTACCCCGAATTGATGACCTCTTTGACCAACTAAGAGGAGTAAAGATATTTTGAAAGATTGATTTGAGGGTAGGATACCATCAGGTAAGAATCAAGGAAGAAGACATTCATAAGATAGCCTTTAGGACCAGGTATGGGCATTATGAATTTGCAGTGGTTCCATTTGGACTGACCAATGCACTGACTATATTTATGTGCTTAATGAATGGCATATTCATAAATTATTTGGACAAGTTTGTCATAGTATTCTTGGATGACATACTTATCTATTCCAAGTCTAAAGAGGAGGATGGACATCAATTAAGATTGGTATTGCAAGTGCTGAAGGAACATCAGTTGTATGCCAAGTTGATTAAGTGTTCTTTTCATCAAAGGCATATCCATTACTTGGGACACATTATTTCAGAGAAGGGCATAGCAGTAGATCCATAGAAGATCGAAGCCATTAGAGAATGGCCAACACCCAGAAATGTGTCAGACGTCAGATCTTTTATGGGATTAGTTGGCTACTACAAAAGGTTCATAATAGGGTTCTCTAATATTTCTCATCCCATCACTTAATTTCAAAAGAAGGGAACTAAATTTGAATGGACCCTCAAATGTGAAAATAATTTTAACATGTTGAAGGAATTACTTAGTAGTGCACCTGTGTTAAAGATTGTTGATCCAAATGAAAGTTTTTCGGTATGTATAGACACTTGTCAGGAAGAACTTGGGGGAGTCCTCATGCAAAATGGACATGTCATTGGATATGAGTCCATAAATATTAAGGAGCATAAGAGGAACTATTCCATGCATGACTTGGAACTTGCTTCCATTTTTCATGCCTTAAGGATGTGAAGGCATTATCTCATGGGGAAGGAATTCAAATTAATAATAGATCACATTGGCCTGAAGTATATTTTTGAACAACCAACCTTGAATTCTAGGAAAACAAGATGGCTGGAATTTTTAAGTGAATATGACTTCAATACCAAGCATATGAAAGGAAAGGAGAATAAAGTTGTTGATGCACTTAGTAGAAGAGTGCATCTCATGCATGCTACTGCTGATAGCATGCATCAGTCAGAATTGAAGAGAAGAATTTAGATGGTATTGTTACATATCAGCACTACCTACAGGTAAAAGAAAACTTACTGCAAGGAGATGTACAATAGAAATTAAAGGAGTATGAGAGAAAGGAAGATGGATTACTCATGCATAAAAATAGAATCTATGTTCGTAGTTCTGGAGAATTGAGGAATGTGGTACTGAAGGAAATGCATGATGTTCCTTATGTTGGACATCTTGGTTACCAGAAAACAATTACATCAGTAAGAATCCAGTTCTTTTGGTTGGGATTGAAGAAGGATGTTGTTAATTACATCGCTTGATGTATGGAATTTCATAAGGTAAAGGTTGAGCACAGACACCTAGTGGGTTTTCTGCATCCATTGTTGATTCAAGAGGATAAATCGGAAGTGATCACCGTGGATTTAATCATGAGATTACCCATAACGAAAAAGAAGAATGATTCAATCATGGTGGTGGTTGACAAATTAACGAAGGATGATCATTTTGTGCCTATGAAGACAACACATATATCAACTAATATTGTAGAAATCTTCATGGAGGAAATTTCTAGGTTGCATGGGATACCTAGGACAATTTTCTCGGATAGAGATACAAAGTTTACCTCCAATTTTTGGAGGGGATTGTTTAAAGGATTTGGCACAAATCTAAACTTTAGCACAACATATCATCCCCAGACAGATGGAAAAATAGAGAGAGTCCATCAAATAATTGAAGACATGTTGAGAATGTATGTGATGGATAAGCCATCTAAGTGGGAAGATTACCTACACTTGGTTGATTTTGCATATAACAATGGGTATCAAGCTTCATTGAGAATGAGCCCATTTGAAGCCTTGTATGGTAGGAAATGAAATACTCTAGTGAGCTAGGACAACCCAACAGATAGAGTGGTACTTGGGCCAGAGTTGCTCAAGGACATGGAAGACTAGGTGGTCAAGATTAAGCAGAATTTAAAGGCATCTCGGGATAGACAAAATTTTTGTGCAGACAAGAACAGGACAGCTAGAGAATTTAAAGTAGGGGAGCATGTACTTTGAAAGTGAAGCCCAAGAAAAGCTCTTTCAAATTAGGTAGTTGTACAAAGATGGCATCTAGATTTTGTGGTCCATTTGAAATATTGGACATAATAGGGCCATCTGCATACACACTTGCATTGCCTACTTCGATGAATGTGCATAATGTATTTCATGTATATTTACTAAAGAAATATGTACATGATCCTAACCATGTTATTGATTGTCATCTGATTCAGGTAGAGACGGAGGG